>JAODAL010005767.1:0-140071 GCA_025379985.1 Phyllomedusa bahiana | reverse complement strand
GGGAAAACAAATCTATAGATTTCCGCAGATATATTGATGATAAAACATAGAATATAAAGAGACATATGATTACATATCAGTTTTGGATCATGTAGCAATAATTACTGTTATATCTAACAGAAAATCAGTAATGATCACAGTAAAAGGTTTTTGAACACATACAAACACAAGACAATACAGAAACAAAATGTAGGGGAAGACAACACTTAACTAAAGCTGTGGTGTCAGTCACAAAATGATCCTTTATGCAACCCAGTCAAGGACGCCGTTATGGGCAACGCCGTGGCTCGCCTTTCGGGCTCCAGTAGCGCTCGTCCTGCCGGCAGGTACTCACCTAGCCATGCTCCTGCTCGTCCATGCTCCTCTGCGCCCCTGCTCCATAGGGTGCATGCGCATTTCGTCTCTCTGAGATTTAAAGGGCCAGCGCGCCGGTAATTGGCTAATTGCTGGGCAGGGATCCTATATCTTCTGAGCTCCCCCCTCACTTCCCTGCCAGATCTACAGTGCTCTAAACATTAGAGAAAGCATTCCTGATAGTGTTCTTGTTCTACCGTATTCCAGTCCCTTTGCTTTGTTTACCGACCACGAACATTTGCCGCCTGTCCTGACTTTCCTTCCTGTCCCCGACTACGAGCCTGCCTGACGATTCTGTACCTCGCCTCTTCTCGGCCGCCACTGCAGGCAGGTCGCGCCAGGGGTAGCGACATGGGGGTTCGCTTGCCGGAGCAAGTTCAGCCGGCTTTGCGGCGGGCTCTGGTGAAAACCAATGACCCCTTAGACCCCACTCCCTGGTGCGGCCTATACCATCGCCTGCAGTGGTACAGCGGCTCCACTACTCCAGCCGTTACAGGTGCCTTAAATATGAACACAGTTCCCCCAGAGATCCACATCTCCAGTATACATTTGGCACAATGGGATTCATTTTGTAAAGTAGAGTCTTTAGAGGAGCCCAGAATGTGTTGTGAGAAGTGTACCACCTGTATGTATGAATAGTGACAGCTCTTTGGTAATTGAAAAAGTTGCTCAAACAGTAATATTTGTCTGGATTTATTGTCCACCATATGTGCTATTCTGAAAAGTTTTCTATCATATCATGGTTTCATAAAAAGATTACCTATCCCATCCGGGAATAGTGGGTTAGACAAAAATGAGGTCATAGCCGAAGAGAGATTAAAGCATTTGGCACAGCGTCTCCATACTTCTCTAGTCAAGTTAATGGGACCTAATAGGTTGATGTCTAGTTGAATATTAGATGTGGCCCATAGGAGACAGTTGGGGTGAACAGGCGCCATCCATAGTTCTTACATTTCTGTTCACCTAGATTAGGCATACATTGAAGACCAAGCTGAAATCCGTCTAAACTGTGTAGCCCAATAATATTTGGTGATCTCAGGGCCTGCCAGGCCTCTTTCCGCTCACCCAGCTAACAACTGGTTTTGCGATTCTATGGCATTTATACCCCAAGATAAATTTAAAAAATGAGACCTGAAGTGCCTTTAGGTCTGTGATTGGGACTGGAATAGGTAGAGCCTCAAATAGATAGAGTAACTTTGGTAATAGCGTCATTTTGACAGCAGATATTCTACCAGCAGAGATAGGGGAAACGCTTCCACTTTCCCAGTAAAGTCCTAATCTCCTGATTTGCATATTTAATGGTATGCGTCAGGGGTGCCCTCTTTCTCTCTTACTTTTTGTGTTGTTTGTGGATCCGCTTGCATCTGCCATTTGCCTTGACAGAAAGGGAATGAGAATTAGGGACAGGAAGTTTAAGGTATCATTTTTTGCAGATGACATTTTATTATTGTTGTCCTCGCTCCATGTGACCCTTCCAAATGTACATTCACTTTTAACTAACATTTCAGTTCTCAAAGGGATGTGTCCCAGCACTGATTGGACAATGTTACGTTGTGCAGGGACACACCCATAGCTGGTAACACCCAGCTGACAGATTCAGCAATACATTTCTAGAAGGAATAAGAAAGGAACAGCACAACACAGGATTATAGGAAAAGATGATCCAGAATTGTTTTTTCACAGGGAACACAAATCTTCATTTGGACATGTCAGAAATGACCACAAGTCCTCTTTAGCTAAGAAGTTCTTAAATACTATGGAGAATTGAAATTTTTTTCTGAAGGTGATATTCCAGCTTTATTATGCTGAGCCATATGTAAACCTATCAATTTTTGCTACTAACATTAGTTGGCACCATTTTTTTTATTCTTTTATCTTCTATATCAGTGACAAACATGTATCTCTGTAAAATGATACTCACTGCAATCACTAAAATGAAAAAATATTGACTTTTAAAAAATGCATATTTTGAATACATGGACCTAATTCCCACTGGGCCCAGAGGTGATAAATTTTTTCCATTGTATCCCAGCTTTAGCGCAATTTTCCAAAATGGAAGATGCTTATTAGTTTCACATTCAAGGAACAGCAGCCTACAACCTAGTTGAACAAAGTAGAATAACAGAAAGACATGGATTCCATTACAAATATTAGTGCAAGAAAGGCATATTAAAACCTAAATTAGCTTTAAACATGTAGGAAAAGGTAAATAAAGGTAATTGCCATATACATTGCTGTTCTGATTTTGCTTTTTTTTTAAACTAGAACATTTCTTACCTCCTGTTTTTTGTACACAAGCTTCCCTAAGTTAGGGCCCTCTACCCTGGTTGTATAGGATGGACTCCCTGCTGGTTTATCAACAGCTGGGGCTTGTTTAATTTTTACTGCAAATTTTAAACCTTTTAGAGCCTGGGGGGTTGTGCCCTGCTGTTAAAAACCCTACCTCTCAAAAGTCCATCTAATAGGCTCAGCTAGGAAAAGCATAGTGTTTGTCAATCATTGCTGTGAACCCCCCCACGCTTAACCGGGGAAGTGTGGCATGGTGAAGTAGGTGAAGAGAAAGCACTGTGAAACAGCATGGTGAGAAAACCCCTTTATTGCTTTAGCTTTAAAGGGGCCCCTCGGTTTATAAACCTAGTTAAAAATCGGGTTCCACATCTATGAAAGGTGAAGAGCATCCACAAAGAGTGATTCCTACAATGTAGGACATAATGAAACCATTGAAAACCCAAAAATGGAATCCGTCTAAGCTTTGTGCCCAAAATATTTGGTGAAAAGGGGACTGAAAGGGCCTTCTTCAGCTCGCCCAGCTAACATAATTGGTTTTGCGATTCTATGGCATGTATACACCTAGATAAATTTAAGAACAAGGTCTGAAGTGCATTTAGGTCTGTGATTGGGGACGGGAATTTAATAGCCCCCTCAAACAAAAAAGATAATTTTGATAATAGCGTCATTTTGAAAGAAATAATACTGTGAAAACCCCAATTTAAACCCAAAGGGGGGAGCATGGCCTGAAGACCCTGTGAAGAGAAAGCACTGTGAAACAGCATGGTGATAAAACCCCTTTATTGCTTTAGCTTTAAATGGGTCCTCTGGTTAAGAAATTCTATGTTAATAGATTAGGGTTCCACATCTAAGAAAGGTGAAGAGCATCCACAAAGAGTGTTTCTCACTATTTGGCCCCTAATAGTTTTCTTGTTTACTGTGTCAATTTATTTCATTGCTTCCCGAAATGTTTTAATACTTTTGTAGGTTTCTGAGAAGTAGTTTTTTTTACGGGGATTTTCCAACAGATTACACGGGTTTTTTAGGGAGAGCGATATTACGCCAAAGTGAAATCGGCATGGTTTTTAGGTTATCGGAAATTTCCGATCCGCTAGTTTAGGTGACAATCTTAAGAAAAATATTATTGCGCCTTTTCGCTTTCCCCATTTTGGCGCCAGCAATCAGCTCGAGGATTAGAGGGGGGGGAGGAGGATGTAAACGTCCCCACTTGCGGTGTAGGATCTATTGGCGGCAAAAATCATGTGCCCTCGTTTTATTATGAAATGCTTTTCCCTTTCACTTTCTCTGTCTATGCCATTCACAGTAGGCTCTGGTTTTCCTGTTTGGGGGGGGGGGGAAACACTTAAAGGGAAAATATTTCAACTCATTGTTCTTACCTTAAATTAAAAAAAAAATTTTTTTTTTTTTCCAGCAGACCTTGGGGTAGGAGGGAAATTTTTTTTGTTTTTTTTTTGAATCCTCGTGTCAGGGTTAAAAAATGGATAATTATCCCCCTAACTTTTAAAAAGTTTTAGAGTCCGAGATTTTGCCCCAAAAGAAAAATTTTTGCCGCATATTTGTTTTAAATTTTTTTGTAAATTGGCCCGTATCGTGGAGTGAAACCGCCCTACTTTTCCTTAACTTTAAATATTTATTGAGTCCAATGTGTCGGTTGGGGACGGAGCTCTTTTTAAAAATTGTGTTTACAGGGTTTTTTAGTAAAAATTTGGCCCCGTAGTCAGTGGTGCGGGGGCCGCCATATTAAACCCAAAAACATTTAAATATCTTATTGAGTCCGTGCGTTTTGTTTTTGGGACGCGAGCTCAGTTGTACCAAATTGTGTTATACATTTTTAAAGGGAAAAATTCCCGTAGCATTTTTGCGAAGGCCGCCAATTAATCCTTAAACAAAATTTTAAATACTCTTATTGCAGTCCGTGCGTCTGTTTGGCCCGAGAGCTCGTTGTACCAAATTTTTTGGGTTATACATATTTTAGTTTAGATCGCCTGTAGTCAGTGGTGCAAGGCCCCCCATATTAAAACCTTAAAACATTTAAATACTCTTATTTCCCGGGGGTCTGTTTGGGCAGAGAGCTCAGTTTTAACAAATTGTGATTACAATTTTTAGTAAATTGGCCTGTTCGTGGTGCAATGGGCCCAAATATTAATCCTTTTAAACATTTAAAAATCTCTTATTGCTGTCCGGGCTGGTTGGTGCAGAGAGCTCAGTTTTACGCAAATTGTTTTACACATTATTTCATAGTAAAAGCGCCTGTTGTCAGTGGTGGCAAAACCCCCATATGTAACATATAACTTTTGAACCTATTTCACTCGTGGTCTTAGTTTGGGCTAATCGTGCATTTGTACGATAGTTTGTTGAAAACTATCAATTGCTAGTCCATTTTGGGGAGTTGTAGATTTCAGGGACTGAAGGAAGAACAATGTTGATTTTGTGTTTACGGTTCTTCCACAGACCGCCCATTTCACAGATATTTGAATAGAAACAATTCTGTTTCCAATCCTAGTGGCTTGTTGGAAATTAGAAGGGACTAGAAAGAATAGCTGTTGATTTCGCCGTCTTTCAATAAGAGAACTGTCAAAAGACTCCTCCATACCTTTTGAATTTTTATATTTTGAACATGGAGCGAAATTGGCAGGTGTGTAGCGAAGCAAACGAGGGGTGTTTAGGTCAGGGCGGTAGAGGTATAGAGAAGGTGCTCCTTCCAGTCGTTGGCGAAAACACCACAAGCCAGCGGATTGTCGGTATGAAGGACGTCAGGACTGTCCATTGATGGTCGCGTTGCTGCTTTAAATCTAAGTAACGAACAAGCGACACCATATCTGTTCTGCAGTGGTTAATGTAACCTGTCCATTCCAGCAGTCCTTACCTACTCGTCCCTCCACAATCATGGCCACAAATGTCATCCATCAGATCAGCGTCAGCATTGGTCCAACATTAAGTGAAGAGCCCAAATGTCAACTCATGAGTACACCACCACTATAGATAATCATTTTTTAAGACCTCTTTGATGACAAAACCTTGTGGTTGGGGGTCAGCAAGACAGTTCAAAGATTCACGAGGCCACAGAGGATGATTTTGTCTCTCTGACGCCTTAAATCGCTGATGCCATTCCGGAGGAGGAGAAGGAAGCCGGTCACGATCGGCAAAAATCCCGGGCAGTCGGCAATGCCTTAGCAGTGCCAGTTGCTTGAAGACCGCAGCTCCAGGATTGTAGAATGTCAGGACAGGACAGTCACCTGTGTTGATGTGATGTGCCGGATCCAGTGTGGTCTTTTTTCAGCAGAATTTGCTGCCTTGGCCGAGCGCTTCACACTGGTCACGAGTGGGAAGACGATGGGGTCCAGTGTCAGTACCTGGCTCCGCTCTCAAAACGGGAGAGGGTGGTTGCATAGTATGCTGTGATTATTCCACCAGCCCGATGATCAGCGGAAAGCACCGCTCCTTGCTTATCGCCATCGAAAAGGTCCAGGACCTCTCAGCCTGGGCCTTTTTCGACGCAAGTCCTCTGATTCACCAAGCGAAGTTCTTGCCGCGACTTTGCCATAAACGCATCAGTTAGAGGGAAGAGAATAATAGTGGGTTGTTAACCAGCCACCAACATTGTCTTGTCCAATCATGCAGCGAATGCATGCAGGTGAATTGGAGTGGGGAACAGCTTGGTCCTGGGCTTCCGAACCACTGTCACACCCCTCTTTGTCTATGCCTCTCCTCACCACTTCCCAAGACCATAGCGTTCTCAGCTTGCCATATATCTCCAACGGTCATCATGAGGCAAGGGGTCAGGCCTCTCCGCTTGAGCCTCCCACCGGTCACACCGAGATCAACTCCGCTACGAGACCCATCCTACCCCCTTCTGCTTCCACCAGTTTGACCTGCTGCGACGTACATGAGGCCCAGTAGCAGCCAGCTTTTGTCTTCCCAGGTTTGGGAGCAGAAGAATCAAACCATCCCAAAGCCAAAAGCCTGAATGTCGGCATTGCCAGGCTTTTGACCTTGGAAATGTTGCATTTACGTCTGGTGGACACAGATGGGTTCTGCCACGTCATGCCCCTTGCCTGCCCCTCCACTAACCAGATGCTGAGCAGGCATTTATTTTCCGAAAAGCCATCCCTGCCCTGCGCAGCCATGTGTCATCTAAAATGTCTCAACGCGTTGTCTGCATTCTGTTGTCCGGCAAAAGTCCATCTGAACCAATACATGAACTAGTAGAAGCATGGCCAAGGGGCCAGCTATCACTCTGTGACAGCTCACTGGGTGAGCTGGGTGGATGTTATCTGGTGGTGAAGTTGGCTCTCAGGCTCAGCGCACGCTCTTAAAAACCACAGGGATGGTACAGGATTCTTTCCCACAAGGTCCACTGGTAGCATCACGTGTCCAGCCAAACCAGGCCATGTTGAAACCAGGCCGTCTTGGAGGATGTTAACACACAGGTCAGGAGATGTGGACGGCTCTTCGCAATGAGACTGAGCGCTGGCTGGGTGACAAGAACCTTGTGCCAGGCAAGGTGGTGTGTGAGATCGGTAAAAATCTCCTGGCCGCCCTTATGATCGGTAGGCTGGAGCACATCCCTTGCCCGGCACACGTCATGAACCTTATCGTCCAGAAATTTCTTAAGCGCTACCTAGGTCTGGAAAGCCTGCTGAGGAATGCTCGAGGTCTGAGCTTACACTTCCACCGTTCGAACCCTGCTTCGTCCCGACTGGCTGCGTTACAGCGTCTGCTTGGCCTCCCTTTTAACCGTCTCATTTTTGACGTGGCAACATGCTGGAATTCAACCTCCACAATGTCTCCAGCGATTGTGGCGAGCAGAGCGCAATGTCATTAGCAGTACGAAGTGACACTGCCTGGACAAGCAGCGGTGCGGACTTCGGGGTTGTTGAGCCACGAGAGTGGAGCAGGTGAAGCAGCTGCTCTGCACCATCCTTGCGAGATTTGACAGAAGCCCAACCAAAATGGTCGCGGTGCAGACGCAAGAGTCTTATCAGGCATGAGCATTGTGGTGATCTTAGTTCCATGTGTCTAACAAGTGTTGGACCACTCTGAAACAGCTAGGGTCTGGGCCTCACCAGCGAAGGAGGGGGAGGACGGACACAGATTGCGGATAGAAGCCTGTCTCACCATTGGAATCCAGAAGGCCCAACAGTTTCACAACTTTATCAGTCTTCATTAGGCGGTGGTTCGTGGTCCGAGGCTGGTGCAAGGCGGTGCCTCAGCTGCCAGGGTACATCATCTGAGGCAAGTCAGGGCTGTGTTGAAGCTCAGGCAGAGGAAGCTGAGGTAGGAGGTGAGGTAATTTTATGACTCTGGACACCCGAACATGACCGATAGTCCCTGCCTTGGAACAAGGTTGGTATGGATTTGAGTGAAGGATGAAGATGAGGAAGATCAGTTTGTAGTGCGCGGTGTGGAACTCGCGCAGCGCTTTAGAAATCAAAAGAGCAGTCTATGCACTCTCTCCTGAATGAGTGCTGGAAGCTTCCAATTCTTCAACACTTACTCCTCTCATTAATGTCGAATCAACATGTAAATCGAATGACATTTTGTGCCCCTCCTCAACCCCTTTTCCAAAGCGAAATCAGCACTATCTCTTCCACCCACCCAAATAGATAGAGTAAAAATTCAATGCAATTGTCTACCCCTTAGACATAAATTGAAAAATTTATACATTGACATATTCTAACGCATTAACTTCACGAATCATTATAACATTCTACTCTGTTAATTAAACAATACAGACATAAATAAGAAAGAGAAAACAGATATCACTCATATATGTATCTTAATATTTCCAGAATTGTCGCTGACATAAGTCAAATCCGCAATCATATACTTCGTGCGATATGTTTGTCATAATCGCGCGCAACATTTTTTAGCACATCTTCACATAAAATATCTTACCGCGCCAACTTTATATACGTGTGTAAGACGCCTTAGTAGTGTTGTTATATTTTTCATGGTCTAATATATAATGAATGTGTCCCCAAGTCTCACTCACTCCAGTGCCCAAATACTTTAGTTAATTCCTTCCCATCATCCATATTCATTTGTATCTTAATCTTGCGCTTCATCTACCTCTTTATTTTAATACATACAAAATGAACGTCCTGACTTTCACATCAGATATTATTATTTGTATGTATGGTTATGTTAAGACTTACTGATGATGTGTTGTTATATTAGTGTCCCCAAATATCCGATGAAATAAATGTCAATTATTCTGTGTTACTTGTCAATTTAGGTTCTTTCTTCAACAGATACAGTTCAACCCTCCTCTCTAAACATAACATAATTGTTGCTTTCCTGTCAGGAGATGTGAGATTGAAAGTGATTGTTTTGTATAAATATGGATTCTAATTTTCTTACTTGTCATGAGTTTTTTATGTTCATCAGTTCCCCAAAATGTCTAAATAATGTATTTGAGTTTAGGAGACTGTAAAGACTGTTGTGGATATTTGTTATACACCCGGGTCTAGAATGAAGAGATAAATGATATATACTTTGAATTAATCCTCATGTGTTTTGAGACTACTTCTATTATCAGTGGCATGATGTTTAAAAAGTTTTTTCGGTTCGTTCATTCAATGGTTTTTTGGGGTCATGGTGCTGCTTTGGATAAGTGAGCGAGAAATGTGGCCTGAGTCTAGAATTGGCTCATTGATCTCCTCTGACAATTTATTAAAAACAGTGAGTTGAGAAGTCTTTTATAAGATTTGTTGGGTCATTGCTTGCTGTGAGAGAATACAGCATAATGACTACAGATCCTATTTTAAAAATTGTGCTTTCTTACAGAGCATTTGTTCTTCACAATTGTCAACAATGGGGCCGAAAGGGGTAAGTATGAAGTTTTGTGGCGGCATGTTTGCGCTGTGAAATAAGCTATACGTACAGGTCTTTATAGTAAAAGAAAAGAGTTGTGTGTATTCTTACAGACCAGTTGAGTTGTGGATTTGCCATTCTACGAATTTGTCAACTCAGGTGGCTGAGATAGGTGTGTGCTAATTGGTGCTATTTGAATTTATGTGGTGGGGGCGCATAGTTGCATGGTGAAATACAATAGCTAGTTGCTACAGGTCCAAGAACGTGTGCAAAAAACATTTGGTTCCAGCTGGTGATTAGGTGAAAACGCGCAGGTTAGCTGGTTAAATTTATTTTTATTGAAAGTTAGTAGAGTGCGTGAGAGGAGCGGTGGGGTGTAGTAGGACAGACAGTAAAACTGACGCTTCGAGCGTATTCGGTGTGTAGTGAGAGAGGAGTCGCGCGCTTGCTCACGTGTTTTTACTGTGTGGTTGAGCTCGGGCTATCATCTCTTGCCCGCACATTGTCAATTGTTAATAAAAAAATTTGGCTGGAGACGAGATCTCCCGAGCGAGAAGGAGGCGAGCTGTCTAGCTTGGATAAGCAAGCATCGGGTTATTGAGCATATGGTGAGACCTTTTACCTGTTTTTTTTATTGCTTAGTGCTAACAGGTCCTGATTTTAATATATTGTGGCTGTCTAACAGGCATTTGTTCTTCACAATTGTCAACGTGTGGCCCCGGAAAACGGTCAAGTCTTAGCTCATACACTTAAGCTTCAATGCTCTGCTTCAGATGACTGATTTTCGGTTGCTGCTATGCATCTAAGGGAGTTTTTTGCTTGTCTTTGTTAATAGATGTACGGACACCAGCCCTGGGCTTCGTAGAGCAGCACTGGCTCTGGTTAACTGCACGCGTCGCCTGGGGCGGAGGACTAGAGATTCTCTGCGTGTGTTGAGGGTAGATGACGGATGCCAGCTCCTGGCTGTGCCACCGCAGGCACTACTGGTTACTCTGGGCCTCATGCTTAGTTGCTTGAACCTGCTTATGATCACCGACGTTTCCAGCCTCACTCGCACTTGATCAGTAATTTCCTGTCCACTCGTGCGTGATAGCCAGTGTAGAGAGTGTGGGCAGGAAGGTTTTGAGACAGACCTCGTTGCTACATATCGGTGGACATTCTGTTGTTGTGGGTTGCATTAAACATTTAATGAGATGGTGGCACGAATGTCACCAGTATAGAATGGCCAGTAGCTCTAGTGCCAGCAGCAGTATTGGAACATTTTTGTATTTTTTTGAAATTATAGTTTATTTACTTTATGTGAGAATTTTTCTGCTGACAGTCCATAAGGGAATCCTGTGCCAGATTTTTAGGTCATGCTGTGAGTCCAGGACAGGTATAGTCTAATGTCCAGTTTCAAACTCAAAAATGGTGTTCAAAGGACTCCTTTAATCCGGCACTTTTTAATCTGTGGGTCATGCATATTTGAGGGTCTGCTCGCGGTCCGCAAGGACAGGGATTTCAAGTCCAGTTCAACAGAAATGGTGGGTGAAAGACTCCTTTTTCAGGCACTTTTTAAATCTGTGGATTCAGCGCAGGTTTAAGAGGTCATGCTGTGGTAAAGGACAGGGTTTAGTCATTGTACAGTTTAACTAAATATGTGGGTTCAAATACTATTTCTTCCGGCACTTTTTTAATCTGCTTGGCCGTCATGAGGTTTTTAGGGTCATGCTGCGGTCCATTGTACAGGCATAGTCAATATCCAGTTCGCGCGCAACTAAATGAGTGGTTCAAAGACTCCTTTTTCTGGCACTTTTTATCTGGTGGGTCATGCAGGTTTTCCGAGCGGGGGTCATGCTATAGTTACAGAGGACAGAGGTATAGTCAATGTCCAGTTCAACTAAAATTTGGCTTCAAAGACTCCTTTTTCCAGCACTTCTTAAATCTGTGGGTCAAGACAGGTTTCAATGGTCATGCTGCGTTCAGGAACAGGGATAGTTAATGTCCAGTTCAACTAAAATGATGGTTCAAATAATACTGCCACTTTCTGGCACCATTTTGATTGTGGATCATGCAGGTTTAAGGGTCTGATGTGGTACAGGGACGAGGGATAGTGAAATGGTCTGTTGACTTTTTTTCCGTATGCCTCTTGTTGCCTAATGTGACTTGCTAGCGATGTAGATGTATCCAGATTTACTGTGTCGTTGTTAATTACCAGCTTTTCCTCCCCTGTTTGGGTGTAAGAATGAAGCTGTTGTTTCTCTCCTAATAGACTTTTAAGGTCATACGCCGGGAAATTCGACTGAGTTGGTCGGATATCGGATAGCGGAGATTGTAAGCGAGTGCCTGATATCGACTATCGTTCCGATAACGATAGTTCGACACCCTATCGCTCATACTACTGATCATGCCTAGCGAGGACACCAATGCTAATCAAAGCTATCGCTGTTGCGGGGACCATACTAAAAATAGATTGACCAAAACAGACAACAACTATAACGACAGAGAGAGAAGAAAGAGATATCTTAGGATAAGAAGTAACACTAATTACGCATAAAAGACAGCTTTTTTAAACAATATTCTAGGTTCCTCAGTATTTCTTTTGCAAGTTTGCGTTGTGGAGGCATTGTAAGTTCAGGTAGTTGCACTACGAATGAAGAGCAAGATTGAAGTGCTATGTCTCACATTATTGGTCTCCAAACTTGAGACCCATTCTATGAAGTCTTCTATCTTCAGCAGCAGGAAGCAAATAAAGCATGACTCCTTCTGAACTCAGTTGGCTGATGTTATACAACGCATCTGAGAGCCATTTTATCGCAATTTATGTAGTTGCAAAATAAGTTCTGACATTTTATTTCCAACTTTTTATTGATGACTTTGGATAGTGAGAAGTTTTAAAGAACGTTGTTCACTGTATTCTAGAAGTGGATAAGAGTTTTGCTTTTAGGATGTTACACAAAAAACTGACACAGCGAGCACTTTAGGGAAGTTGGCTATTTTTTTTATTTTGCAATTCATAGACTAAGAAAATTTTCATTTGTTTTTCGTGTTTTGGGTTGTCTCTAGTGTCAGATGATTTTGTAGTCTTTGCTTGGATGATTCATTGTATTCACTTCCGTTCTTATTTGTGGTAAAGCACTGCAAACACTAAATCAAGGCGATAAAAGTTCTAGAAATACTATTTAAAGTAAAAAAATATATAACTCATAGATCGTCACTGAGAGAAACTTACTTGTAATCAAGATGTTTACAAAAAGTGCAATTATTTTTATTATGTAATATGCAATTGAAATATTCGTCAAAATATTTAAAGCATGATAAAACATGAAAAGTAATGCTATTGCTATCTTTTTTTATTAAAATGGACTCTAAGGTTTCCCCTTTCTGCCACAGAAGTATTTGTTTATGTGACATTGTTTTCCTCACCGCATCTTGTCACAAGGAGCATATTACTTTTTTTTTAGATTGTAATTAGGAACATGCGAAGGGCTTGTTTTTTTTCGCAAGACAAAATGTACTATTTTATGATGCCACAGTCTGTACCATACAATGTACTGGGAAATTAAAAACTCTTTGTTGGGTGGAATGAGAAAAAATTTAACTGTTCTCTTTTAATTGGGGTTTTGTTTTTATGGAGTTCACTGTTTTGTAAAAATTATACGTTATCTGTATTCTGTATGTGGGTACGATTCTACTGATACAAAATTTTTAGATTGTTTTAATTATTTTATAATAGTACACCTACACACTACTGTTAGAGGACTATTATAAACTTAGCCTACAGGAGGCAACCCTGATGTAGGTACTGACAGGGACACAAAATTATACCTATCGTAATTTATGTGTGGGGGGGGGTGGGGGTGTGGTTATGTCTAATATAATCTCTCAGCCTAACAGGGACTGATACGGGAACGGTAGCAGACACCCAGCTTCTCTACCATAGAAAAGCGTGCTGCTGTGGGGGATGGGACATCGCCATGTTTCCTATATAGGTTCTCACTAGAATTGGATGGGTAGAAAAATGGATAAGTGATTATTTCAGAGAAGAACATTACTGGTAGAATAACAGTATTTGATTCAGTCCTAAATTAGTAATATTTTATAGTTTGTATTATTGCTAATAGTATATTGGTCTCCACTCGTATATGTGGTATTTATTGGTAACTGTATGATGTTATTTATAAGGTATCATACATAGATCAGCGCTTCTGAAAAAGCTAATTTGTCAGCACTGATTGTCATTAAATAGTGTACTGCTGTAGATGATGGACAGGGAATCTATGTCAACGGTATATATGAGTTAAAATTAAGTGCAAGAGGAAAATACCACTGTTTTTCCATAAAGAAAATATACATGTCACAGTTCAATCCTGTGTGTGTGAAAAGATGCATGTGTGAACCCAGGCCTATTGGGCACAGCTTAGCACAAGCTTAACACAAAAAATATTTATATTTTAGGTAGTCAGTGGAGGAATTATTTAATATGGTAATCACTAAATAGAATCCTCCTTGATGCAATTCAGCGTAAGACAATTTTGTATTTAATATATTAATGTTACAAAAAAAAATAAAAGTTGTTGCAGATGCCCTGTCTGTGTTCACGATAACGTCGGTCCATTCTACGGTCAGCAGACATGCCTGTGCTATTGTTTCCCAGCATGCTACCCACCTCTCCTTTGCTCCCTGTCAGTCTCCTCCCCTGTTCCCAGCTTGTCTGTGCAGCTGCATGTTCACGTCAGTCTATTACGGGGCACTTGCGATGTACCTTTCTGATTTAACGGGCTAGCCCACGCCACTCGACTTTACTGGAGCCAATTAAATTTTTCCAGGCTCTTTATCTGAACACCTCCCTACCTCCCACTTGCCAGTTCGTGTTTATTCCTAAAGCATTTGAACCTTTATGCCGTGTTGTATTTTCCGGTTCTGACCTTTTGCTTTAAGTTCCTGACTTTAGACTCTGCTGATGATTTCCTGAACTGTGTTGCTGTACCTACCAATTACTCTCAACCGAGTGTTCCCTCCTGTGTTCCTCGTTGATATCTTGGACTAGTATTGATGAGAACTGTTCTAGAAAAGTTAAGTTCATTGTAGAAATTCTCAAGAATTTCTTTAGAACTTGAACCAGAACCGAACCATTTATACTGTATCGTTTTAGTAAAGTTCTAGTTCTAGTGTCAACAAGCCATTTTTCAGTTCATTTGTTCAGAAGCTTTTCTCTGCTTTTTTGGCGGACATCAATCACCTTTCTGCACTTTTGGCGGCCAGTCCAATCTGTCAGAGCACAGAGAAGTGTCAAAAACTTCTTCGATGACAGGTTGGGCTAGGGTTTAATTGGGAATGATAAAATCACACTGACTAATTGTTATTATATTGTTCACTGGTTGTTGCTTGTGAAACGCCTTTTTTCAGCTCACTCTCTGAACTGTCAGACTGTTCTTAGTTAGTTAGATAGCATTTTCCTCTCCATAGACACAATAGTTAGGGATTTGTATTTTGGTCATCTTTTTTCCCCAAAACCCAGAACTGTTATTTGTGACATTTTTATCAATAATGCCTGGGCATATCCATGGGTATATATAAACAGAGTGTTGTATTTGCTAAATCATAGTATGCCCAAAAGTTTGTTTTTTTCAGGTTTTGGGTGTTCATTTAATGATAACACAGTCTCAAATCCCAATGGTCAAAGGGCTTTTGGGCCTCCTCAGGTGCAGACCCCGGAGCAGCTGCTACACTCCACCCCCTTATACTACCCCCCGCTTGCAAGTGTCTCATCTTTTCGTTAGCCATTGAAAGGAAAGAATATTTTAGCCTTTAAATTTTTTTCTGTCACCTTGAGCCAAATTTTTCACTAAGTTGTTCCAAAAATCCAATTTACTGTTAGGGATGAATTACAGCTTCCCTCACCTGTAAAGGGTATAAAAATTAACCCCAGAACATCTTCTCCCATGATTTTAATGGCTTCGAAGTTGATTTTAAATGAACTAATAAACTAAACTTTTTATGTTCGCTCAACCTAATCTGGGGCCATAAAGGCGAGAAACCCCTGTAAGGTAGCAATCTGGGAGTTCTCCCCAGCTAAGTCTATCCTGCCTTGCGGCGGGTTCTGGTGAAAACCGAGGAGCTTCTTAGACTCTGTTTCCTGGTGTGGTTACTGCTATTCTTGTGGTGTCCCAGTGGATCTACCATCTCTGCTCTGGACACCTCCATACAATATAATAACAGGAAAAATGGTTAAAACCAGATCAGAGGAAAAATTTTTAAATGAAAAAATCATGATTTTTGCACAAAAGAGAGAAAAAAGAAGGTGGATATAGCTAAAGGATGATATATTAAAAGAAAAAAAAAACAGAAGAAATGAAAATAAAAGTAAAAATCTAAGATGTTGTTGGAAATGGCAGGAATTCTCCTACTATTTTCGCCCTCCTTCCAGCAAAATTTTTCTATGTAACTCGTCTTCTTTTATTTCTTTGGGGGGTTTTGCATTGCAACTATCAGGATCCTTGCATATACCGACCGGGGCGTCACCTCCTCATTAGAATATGTCTGGTCTCTAAAAAGATCATTTCAGTCTGGTAATCTAGTTTCAGAGTCTAAAGTAGTAGTAGTAGACCAGATGTGTTTAAGGAGTGTTCCGGGACCTAAAAATGCTTGTTTTTCGGGGCATGATTAAAAGTAGAAAAGAAGACTCATACTTACCTCTCGGGTGCTTACCCTCACTCCCAGCTGCCAGTCCTCCATTCTGGATGTAAGCAGTGAATGTCCATTGTTCACGTGACGGGTGCAGCCAGGCACAGGCCACAATGTCACCTGTATATGACCTCTGTGGCCTGGAATTGGCTGCAGCTGTCACATGAATGATAACTGTTCGGTGCTACAGCCAGGATGAAGGGACCGGCAGCCAGGAGTGAATGGGAGGAGAGAATTGATCTTCTATTTTTTAAACATTACACATTTTTAGATCCCAAACCCCCTTTAAATGATTGCTTCTTGAAATCTATTATCTAGTTCAGTTGTGTGAAGTTCTAGTATATTGCTATTTCTTGTCTAAATTTTGTTTTACAGGGGGCAGTTAGTAGTCCTTCGAAAATCATTTGAGATTCTCGTTCCTGCGGGGCCGCTAAGTTGCTGGTTTAGAACTGCTTTCTGTAATAGAATCAGTTGAAGTTTAGGGTCATTTTTGAGGAAAATTTTATGGTTAGATGTAGGGATAAAGGTTCCAGCAGCTGTAGGGCGCGGTTTAGAGACAGTAATTCGGGGCAATTTAAAACTTTCTTCCTTTTTTTGGATTCATCCCATAACTGGCATCTCCACCAAGAATACACCTGTCACGACCTGCTCGCAATCCATTTGCTGAATATTCTAGCATTGAGTCTTTCTTTTCTTTGTGTATTTCACTTGTTTGGGTTTAAGAAATTTCTTAATCCCCAAATGTTATAATGTGGGATTGGCCATGCATTTAGAGTGGGGAACCCTTGTCCAGGAGAGTGGGAAAACGGTGTGTAAAATTTTCTTAATTGTGTACGGCAGGTTTCCAGCAGGAGGCTCATCACAATGATCACAAGGAAAGACTGTTCGTGTGTTCTGAATCTTCGCTATGGGATTACAATGCAGTGCTATGAAATGAAAGGGGAAAAAGAGAAATATAGTAATGTTAGAAACTAGTGTATGTTGTATACTGTGGGGAGCTAAAGGACTGATCTTGAAGGCAGCAGCCATATGGTGAATGATGTCTATTTAAAGAAAAAATGCAAGTTTGAGTATTAAAAACTGTAGTAAGAGGAGTAAATGGCAGGGAAACAGTGAAAAGGATGGGACAGCGAGAAAAGGAAAGGGGAAAGGGATAACAGCTGATGATTTTGAAATTAAGGGCCCAAAATTTTGGGGATTAGGGGAAAATGAAGCTAAACTATACTTACCTCCCGGACACTCCAGTTCACACCCGGCTGCCGGTGCGTTCATCCACTGAAGAGTGAACGGCTTTATTTAAAGTAAAAAGCTGTAGCCAAATTACAGACCGAGAGGACACCCTTTTGTGACGTTTTTTGGGGGCCCGTGTAGCGTAACGTTCCCCTGCTTTTCTGATTGAACGGACACATAAACATTGATCAGTCTCGAAACACCCCTTTAATCACCCCTGTCCAAAAAGATTATAGGTTAAGGTAGTCACATTTACAGAAAAGCGATCGTATCCTTGACACTTTTCGTTTTTTTTAAAAGCGCTGAAGATATGATCGTTCCTGCAGCCCCATAGACGGCAATAGGAAAGACCACTCTGTCACACGCTTCTTTTCTCTGCCTGTCTTTCAGCAGCAGCGTATTATAAAAACATTTTGTATAATACCCGGGCGCTTCTCATTTTCATCCCCCCTTCCCCATACAATGCTATTGTAGGGGGCAACTCGGGGAAAATGAGACGCGACTGCGTTTTTTGAACAAAGAGTGACAAAAACCGTGGTCCTGCATCAGAGAAAAAACGGCCGCTTTCAGGTCGTTTTTTGTCCGATGCAGTGTAGACATAGCCTAAGCCAAAAACGTTTTAGAAAAAAGGAAAGGGGAGGGGAAACCCATGACAGTGGGCAATTTTCTTTAATCTATGTACTCCTAGTATTGTAGTACGTGTATCCAAGGCCTTCATGTTTGATAAGTAAAACTATCCTGTTACCTGTGGAGGAGTGGGACTTGCTCTTTGACTCAAAATACAATTGTGAAATTCTGTGGTTCAAAGGATGGGAAGCAGAAGTTCTTGGCAAGGGGGTTTTGGGTTTTTAAATTTTGAAATGGGTCCCCTTTCATCATAGTTTTTTTAACATGTTGCCAGACCGCAGGGACACTTTATAAGGTAAATTACAAAGTTTAAATCAAAGTGGTTTTCTCACTACAATGATTAGCTTTTAACATCTAGGGACAGGTAAATGAAGGCTATACCCAAAAACATAGTTTTTTGATTTTTCTTTGGGAGGGATAAAATTTTATTCCTCTTAACACACAATTTTTCCCCCCGGGTTTCCAACACCTCCCCACCTTTCCTGCTCTTTTAATCCTCATTGCCCAAAACTGTTGTAGTCAGTTTTACCATGGGATTTACTCCCTTCAACTTAACTTTAGCCAGAAATTGTTTGTCTTGTCTACTACACTTTATAAACCCCAGCGCTCATGTCACTGTAACAGGAATAGCTAGGAATAGCAGAGTTGAAATGCCAATCACTGTTTTAAACCACCACAGCTTTTAGGAAGGTGAGTCCAAACAGGCTGTGGCTCTGTGAAAACTGCATAACAAGAAAATCTCTTTAATGGAATATGGCAAAAAAAGTTGAAGTACATAAAAATCCATTTTAAAAAACTGAAAACAATGTGAGCAGTGGAGACGTGAAAATGTTATTTTCCATTTTCATAGTTTGTATCTCTGGAAAAGTAATCTTTATCCATCTTTACCAAACTATTCCATAAGTTACATTTTTGCTTATAACAGAGGAAGGAAGGAATCCAGAACATCTCCACTACTGTAAATTTCTTTAAAAAAAAAAAAAAAAAAAAACGGGCAATGTTTTATGTTTATATGCACGACCATATAATACATGTGCATGAAAGGATCATTTGGGGGTTTTGGGTTTTTAGGGGCCCCAAAAGTGTACAAAGTTAGTGTTTAAAAAAACAGATGGAAAGGTCCCTCAATTCTGAAACCAGCATCTCCTCTCATCACTGTGAGCAAAAAGTGGGATCATCAACACTTCTGTTAAAGAGGACTTGTGGTCTCTCCTGAAATGTCTGTTTCAGTAAAAACTAGGTTTCCCAATTTTCCACAGGATATTCCTTAAATCTCTACTTTATGTGGTTCTCCTTTTATTTCTCTTAGTTATTCATTACCAATGTGTCATCTGGGTGTCACCACTTGGAGGTGTGTCTCTGTAAAGTCTGACATTGTCCAGTCAGTGCCAACAGTGTCAGTGTGTGCAGACAAACCCCCCTTTGAAAACTGGAATGGCGACAAATTCAGTAATAAAATGATATATTTCCCTTTTAATAATTTTGTTCCAGAATTGTTACTAAAGAAAGGCCACAGGTTCCCTTTAAAAAAGTACAGACCCCTGATCACACACCAAAATTTAAAACAAATAAAAAAAGAATATTAACAACCAAGACCATCCTAAACTATGATATTCACTTACCCTAGGTTGTCTTTGAGTCCTATTTACCTAAAATTATTACAGTCTGCAGACTAGAGAAAAAAATCAGACCCCATATGAAACCATAGTATTTACCATTCCCCTATCCCAAAAATGAAACCAAACTAACATTGATAGTTCAGGAGATAAGACGTGTCACACTTTAACACATAATAAAACAGGGCCCCTGTGTCTGAGGTGGTATGCTGGTGTCTTATTCTGAACAACCAGCAGTGAGCACTCATTACATATACAGTCAGAATGTTTTGTTCAGTTCTTTGTCTTCAGTCAGTGGGTTTTTGATTGCTTTTCTAGAAAATTTAACCATAATCATTTCAAATGGAAAAAAGCTGCGGTTATTAAATTTTTTCTATCCGGCATTCCTTTCAGTTTCAGACAGTAATTATAACAATTGCTTCTTACTGGTGGTGAATGCCTACATAATTATGGCCTGTAGGAGAATCGTGGGGACCTCCTTATATAAAAAGCAATGATTTGAAATACAGATGTACTTTCACTTCATCACTACTATGTGTTATGTTCTATTTTTGAATACAGTCATTTTGGAATTTTGCAGGAGGCACTAGTGATTTCCAGTGACTTTCTGCTCTTTATCAGTCTCTGTTCTTTGAACTGAGTGAACAGTGTTGTGCTGGGCTTACATCATAGTTGCCAACTTTTGAAATTGAAAAAGCAGGAGACTGTAGTGGGCGGCACGCGTAGCGCAAAATTTGCATGGCCATGCCCATCTTGTCGGTGTGTCACGCCCCTTCAAAAAACCACACCCACTCCACCTTACTGCATAATGGCTTTGGAAGAAAGCCAGGTAGATGCCCTTATAGCCAGTTAGTAGCCTCCCAATAACCAGGTAGTGCCCCTTACAGGCAGGTAGATGCCCCCTTGTAGGCAAGTAGATGCCCCCTTGTAGCCAAGTAGATGCCCCCTCTGTAGCCAAGTAGATGCCCCTCTGTAGCCAGGTAGAGCCAAATTTGTAGCCAGGTAGATGCCCCCCTTTGTTAGCCAGGTAGATGCCCCCATTGTTAGCCAGGTAGTGCCCCCCTTTGTTAGCCAGGAAGATGCCCCCTTTGTTGCCAGATAGATGCCCTCCTTTGTTAGCCAGTAGATGCCCCCTTTGTTGCCAGGTAGATGCCCCCTTTGTTAGCCAGGTAGATGCCCCGTCTGTTGCCACGTAGATGCCCCCATTGTTAGCCAGGTAGTGCCCCCACTGTTCCCAGGTAGTGCCCCCATTGTTAGCCAGGTAGTGCCCCCATTGTTAGCCAGGTAGATGCCCCCTTTGTAGTCAGGTAGATGCCCCCTCTGTTGCCAGGTAGTGCCCCCGCTGTTGCCAGGTTGCCCCCTTTGTTGTCAGGTAGTTGCCCCCATTGTAGCCAGGTATTGCCCCCTTATTGTAGCCAGGTAGATGCCCCCTCTGTTGCCAGGTAGTTGCCCCCTCTGTTGCCAGGTAGTGCCCCCATTGTTAGCCAGGTAGTTGCCCCCATTGTAGCCAGGTAGAGCCCCCTTATAGCTAATAAAAATAAAATAATAAAAGTCACTCACCTGACCAGGCTCCTGCAGCCCCGGGACACCTCCGATCTCCTCAGCGACGCAGGGGAGTGAGTGCAGCCGCGCGTCACTTCCCCCTGCGTCGCTGACCTGTATGTACAGCGCACACCGGCCGGGTACATACAGGGGAGAAGGGAGGAGGGAGCGATCCCTCCTGCCTCCTCCCTGCACAGCGAGACTCCGGGCGGGTGAAGCGGCGCAGCGGCCGCTTCCCCGCCCGTGGGAACGGACCGGCGGCGCCAGAGTAGCCCCACCAGCGCTACTTGGGCTGCAGTCATTTAAAGAGCCCCCGCTGCCTGCTGGCGGCGGGAGTTTTGCCAACTCTGCCGGGATGGCGTGGGGGGACCCCAAATAGCGGGACCCCCGCCAAAAACGGGAGAGTTGGCATGTATGGCTTACATCAGATGAATTCTGAGGTCCAGGCAGTGTCGGACTCGGGGGTCTGGGGCACACAGGGGAGTTGATCTTGGGGGGCCCACCATACTGTACATGAAAATATTACCGGCCTCTCGGACATAAATGCGCCCATTTTACCACATAATACAGTGTGCAAAACAGAACTGTATTGTGTAGTACAATAGCAAGTTAGTCACAGATCTGTCTATCTCACATATCTGTCTGTCTCACACATTTGTCAGTCTTAATATCTGAGACACAGGGCTAAGTAGCTTCCTTCCATATCCCCCCCACCAGCCCACATGAAATATCCCCTCCACACACATTAACAATATCTCCCTCCACCCACATACATATCTCCTCACCCACATACAATATCCCCCTCCACCACATATACAGAATTCTCCCTCCACCCAATACAATATCCCCTCCACCACATACAATATCTCCTCTCCACCCAATATACTATCCCCTCCCCACATAAAATATCCCCCTCCACCCACCATACAATATCGCCCTCCACCCCAAATTACAATATCCTCCACCCACATACAATGTCCCCTCCAACCCACATACAAATATCTCCCTCCACCCACATTACATATTCCCCCTCCACCCACATAACAATATCTCCCTCCACCCACATATTAATTTCCCCCTCCCCCACATAAATATCCCCCTCCACCCCCACATACAATATCCCCCTCCACCCACATACAATTTCCCCCTCCACCCACATCCAATATCCCACCACCCACATACAATATCCCCTCCACCACATACAATATCTCCCTCCACCCACATACAATATCCCAATCCACCCACATACAATATCTCCCTCCACCCACATATAATTCCCCCTCCACCCACATACAATATCTCCCTCAACACAAATACAATATCCCTCCTTCCCACATACAATATCTCCCTCCACCCACATATAATATCCCCCTCCACACACATAAAAATATCCCCTCCACCAATACTCAATCCCATCACCCACATACAATATCCCCCGCCCCCCCCCCCCCTCCACCCACTTTCATTATCCCCCTCCAGCCAGCATACAATATCCCCATCCCACCCCTTACAATTTCCCCTCCACCACATACAATATCCCCCTCCACCCACATACATATACCACTCAACCAACATTCAATATCCCCCTCCACCCACATACAATATCCCCTCCACCCACATACAATATTCCCCCCCACCCACATACAATATCCCCTCCACCCACATCCAATATCCTTCTCCACCCACATACAATATCCCCCTCCACCAAATACAATATCCCCCTCCACCCACATACAATATCCCCTCCACCCACATACAATATCCCGTTTCACGTTTCTCTTGGTCACACCACCTACCAACCTTCTAAAATAGAACACCAGCAAGAAAGGAAAGTCTGACTCTATAACAGGGTCGGTGTTCCTCACTCTTACCAACAGGGACACATGTACACAGGCATTTACTTAGCCAATATAACCTACAAACACCAACATATAGAGACACAAAGAGGTCAGACACCAGCTCAGGGTATACCTTCACACCGCCATATAGAGACCACATAGAGGTCAGACACCAGCTCAGTATACCTACAAATCGCCATATAGAGACCACATAGGGTCAGCACCAGCTCAGGAATAACCCTACAACACCACCTTATACACCCACCTTATAGAGACCACATAGAGGTCAGACAACCAGACTAGGTATACGTACAACAACGCCATATAGAGACACATAGAGGTCAGACACCAGCTAAGGTATAACTACATCTTCGCCATTATATAGACCACATAGAGGTCAAACACCAGCTCAGGTATAAACCTACAACACCACCATATTGAGGACCCACATAGAGGTCATTTCACCAGCTCAAGATATAACTACAACACCGCCATATAGAGAACCATAGAGGTCAGACACCTGCTCAGTATAACCTACTAACACTAGCCATATAGAGTCACAATAGAGGTCAGACACAGCTAGGTATAGACCTAAAAACACCTCCTTATAGAGACCACATAGAGGTCAGACACCAGCTCAGGCCACATCACATTACAGTGATTACAGCACTGATCCAGTATAGAGTAAAATAAACCCCGGAAATCAGGGACTCACCGGAGATGTCATATCTGATGGTCGTTCTCTTCTGCTTGATCTTTCTTATTCCCTTTTCTTCTGGCATCCGTCCGCACCGCCATGATGCTTGTCCCGGCCACTACTCATTCTGCGAAAATTACACACAAATATTTTAGTATCCTCAATTTTCTAGCATTTCTTTACCTATCCCACCTCTGTACCAACTACCCATGGGTGGGGAGAGCGGGTACAAGCATTAACTTAGGCCTAGTATCCTTAAGGGTTGGAGGGGGGGAGAGGACTAACCTCCTGGAGATAATGCTACAACTATGGCTGCTTCCTCTCAATTATATTACAAGGTAAATTAGGCAAGACCCTTTGGTAGGTAGGCATATAAGCAAGGCCCCAGTTATACTAGATAGGCCCTCTTTAGGTAGGTAGACTCCCGCTGAGATAAGTTGGAGGCCGTCCCAGGTAGGTTGGTGGGTATTAGCCACGGTGTGTGTAGGTAAACGGCCCCTATATAGTAAGCAGGCCCCAGGTAGTCAATAGATAGGCTACAGTTAGGTTGGTGGACCCCTGTAGGTAAGATGTAGGTAGTGTTGGTTGTCAAATTAGTTAGGCTGTAGGTAGGTTGTTGCCCCCAGTTAGGTAAGCTGTAGGTAGTTTGGTCCCTTTATATAGGCTTCAATCAGTTAGGGACCCCCCTTTAGGTAGTATACAGGCAGTTAAAGCTCCTTTAGGTAGTATACCAGACAGTTAGGGGTCTCCTTTAGGTAGTATAATGCTGTAAGGGGCTCCTTTAGGTTAGGATACAGACAGTTAAGCCTCCTTTAGGTAGCTATGTCGGGCAGTTAGGCGTCTCTTTTAGCTTAGTATACAGGTAGTTAGGGGCCTCCTTAGGTAGTTATACAGGTAGTTAGGGCCTCCTGTAGCTAATGTGCAGGAAGTCAGGGCCCTCCCTTTAAGCTAGTGTGCAGGAAGGCAGGGCCCACTCTTTAGCTAGTGTGTAGGTAGTCAGGGCCCCCTTTATGTCGCCAGGGCACCCTATCGGTGTAGGACAACCTTTTTGTAGACAGTGCCCCCTTAGGTAGGTCAGCCCCCAGTTAGGTGGTCATGCCCCCTTTAGTTAGTCAGGGCCCCCTTTAGTAGTCTGGGCCCCCCTTTAGTTAGCCTGGGCCTCCCTTTATGTAGCCAAGGCCCCATAGTTATCAGGGCCCCCCGTATGTAGAACAGGGCCCCCTTTATGTAGCCAGGGCCCCATAGTTAGTCAGGGCCCCCTTCATGTAGCCAGGGCCCCCATAGTTAGTCAGGGCCCCCTTTATGTAGCCAGGGCCCCCTTTTATTAGTCATTGCCCCCCTTTATGTAGTCAGGGCCCCCCTTTATTAGCCAGGGCCCCCTTTTAGTTAGACAGGGCCCTATGTTAGTCAGGGCCCCCCTTTGATAGCCAGGGCCCCCCTTTAGTAGCCAGGGCCCCCCTTTAATAGCCATGGCCCCCCTTTAGATAGCCAGGGCCCCCTTTGTAGCCAGGGCCCCCCTTTAAATAGTTAGGGCCCCCCTGTAGAGAGTCAGGGCCCCCCTGTAGTTAGCCAGGACCCCCCTTTAGTTAGCCAGGGCCCCCTTTGTAGCCAGGGCCCCCCATTATTGTAGCCAGGGCCCCCTTTGTAGCCAGGGCCCCCCTTTAGTTAGCCAGGGCCCCCCTTATTTTTGCATGGGCCCCCTTTAGATAGCCAGGGCCCCCTTTGTTAGCCAGGGCCCCCTTTAGATAGCCAGGGCCCCCTTTGTTAGCCAGGGCCCCGGTAGTAGCCAGGGCCCCGTGAGTAACCAGGGCCCCCTTTAGAATTAGCCAGGGCCATCTTTTAGTAGCCAGGGCCCCCCATTAGTGTAGCCAGGGCCCCCTTTAGAGTAGCCAGGGCCCCCCTTTAGAGTAGCCAGAGCCCCCTTTAGTAGTCAGGGCTCCCTTTAGAGTAGCCAGGGCCCCCCTTTAGCGTAGCCAGGGCCCCCTTCAGTAGACAGGGCCCCATTTAGAGTAGCCAGGGCCCCCTTTTAGAGTAGCCAGGGCCCCCTTTAGAGTAGCCAAGGCCACCCTTTTATTAGCCTGGGCCCCTTTAGAGTAGCCAGGGCCTCCCTTTATGTAGCCAGGGCCCTCATAGTTAGTCAGGGCCCCCCTTTATGTAGCCAGGGCCCCCTATGTAGCCAGGGCCCCCATAGTTAGTCAGGCCCCCCTTTATGTAGCCAGGGCCCCAATAGTTAGTCAGGGCCCCCTTTTATTAGTCAGTGCCCCCCTTTATGTAGTCAGGGCCCCCTTAGTTAGTCAGGGCCCCCCTTTATTAGCCAGGGCCCCCCTTTAGTTAGCCAGGGCCCCTTTGATAGCCAGGGCCCCCCTTTGAAAGCCAGGGCCCCAATTTAGTAGCCAGGGCCCCCCTTTAATAGCCAGGCGCCCTTTAGATAGCCAGGGCCCCCTTTGTAGCCAGGGTCCCCCTTTAGATAGTCAGGGCCCCCCCTTTAGTTAGCCAGGTCCCCCAATTAGTTAGCCAGGGCCCCCCCCTTTAGTTAGCCAGGGCCCCCCTTTAGTGCAGGCCCCCTTTGTTGCCAGGGCCCCCCTTTTGTTGCAGGGCCCCCCATAAAGATAGCCAGGGCCCCCTTAGTTAGCCAGGCCCCCCTTTTGTTAGTCAGGGCCACCCTTTGTTAGCCAGGAGCCCCCTTTAGTTGCAAGGGCCCATTTTTGTCACCAGGACCCCCTTTAGAAAAAGCCAGGGCCCCATTTAGTATAAGGGCCCCATTTAGTAGCCAGGGCCCCCTTTAGAGTAGCCAGGGCTCCCTTTAGAGTAGCCAGAGCCCCTTTAGTAGCCAGGGCCCCCTTTAGAGTTGCAGGGCCCCCCCGTTTTGCGTAGCCAGTGCCCCCTTCAAGTAGCCAGGGCCCCTTTAGGAGTAGCCGGGCCCCCTTTAGTAAGCAGGGGCCCCTTCAGTAGCCTGGGCCCATTTAGAGTTAGCCAGGGCCCCCTTTAGAGTAGCCAGGGCCCCCCCTTTAGCGTAGCAGGGCCCTCTTCAGTAGCCAGGGCCCCCTTTAGAGTAGCCAGGACCCCCTTTAGAGTAGCCAAGGGACCCCCTTTGAGTAGCCAAGACTGCCCATAGTAAGCCAGGGCACACCTTTAGAGTAGCCGGGCCCCTTCAGAGTAGCCAGGGCCCCCTTTAGAGTAACCAGGGCCCCCTTCAGTAGCCAGGTCCCCCTTTAGAGTAGCCAGGGCCTCCCATTAGAGTAGTCCAGGGGCCCCCTTCAGTAGCTCAGGGCCCCCTTTAGAGTAGACAGGGGCCCCCCATTTGAGTAGCAGCCCCCCCCCTTTAGAGTAGCAGAGGCCCCGTCAGAATTAGCCAGGGCCCCCCTTTAGAGAAGCAGGGCCCCCTTCATGTAGCCAGGGCCCCCATAGTGTAGCCAGGGCCCCCCCTTTAGAGTAGCCAGGGCCCCCTTCAGTAGCCTAGGCCCCCTTTAGAGTAGCCAGGGGCCCCCTTTAGAGTAGGCAACCCCCCTTACAGTCCAACGACCCTCCTTTAGAGTAGCGGGCCCCCTTCAGTTGCAGGGCCTCCTTTAGAGTAGCCGGGCCCCCCATTGAGTAGCCATGGGCCCCCTTTAGAGTAGCCAGGGCCCCGCTTCAGTAGACAGGGCCCCCTTTAGAGTAGCCAGGGCCCTTCAGTAGCCAGGGCCCCGATTAGAGTAGCCAGGGCCCCCCCTTTAGTGTAGCAGGGCCCCCTTCCAGTAGCCAGGGCCCCCCTTTAGAGTAGCTGGACCCCCTTTAAAATAGACAGGGCCCCCCTTTAGGTGTAGCCAGGGCCCCTCTTTAGAGTAGCCAGGGGCCCCCCTTTAGAGTAGCCAGGCCCCCTTTAGATAGCCAGGGCCCCCTTTAGAGTAGCCAAGGGCCCCCTTCAGTAGCCAGGGCCCCTTCTGTAGCCAGGGCCCCCCTTTAGGAGTAGCCAGGACACCCCCTTTAGAGTAGACAGGCCCCATTTATAGTGCCAGAGGCCCCCTTCAGTGCAGGGCCCCCCTTTAGAGTAGCCAGAGCGCCCCTTTAGAGTAGCCAGGGCCCACTTTAGAAAAGCCAGGGCCCCCTTTGTAGTCAGGGCCCTTGTAGTTACATTTAAAAAAAAAAAAAAAAAAAAAAAAAACAGCCACTTAACTGCTCGCTCCTGCCTGGTCCCGGCTGCGACGAGATCCCCGCCGGCTCGTGTCGCCCTGTATAGGCGGAGCGGGTTTGGGATGTGACGTCACCGCTCGCCTACGTCAGAAGAAGGGGCCGGCGCCCGGCTGCTGAAGGCCTAGCGTCTTCAGCCTGTCAGGGAGATCAGCGGAGCGCAGCGCTAGTGGTGCTGTGCTCCGCTGACACCGTGCAGACCCAGGAGACGGGGACATTAGTCCCCAACTCCCGGGCCGGTCTCTGGGCGCTCGGGACGCGGACCCGGGCGTCCAGGGACCGGATGCGCGGACGGGCCCCGTGGAGCGGCGGCACTGCCTCCGGGGCCCATAGCGGCTCGGGGGGGTCCGAGCCTGGGTCCAGGGTAAGAGCAGACTAGATACATGTAACTGATGAGGCCAACTGTCTTTAAACTAATACTTTGGTATTCTAAATTGAGAAGGTACTTGCTTTATCCAGATAAAGAGAGTATTGACACAGGACTCAGAGTGTATCAAGCACTACAACTGCTTATTACAAAGCAAGGCATACAGATCTATGGTATGTTCACACAGTGTCAGGGGCGTAACTAGAGAAGCCAGGGCCCCAAAGCAAACTTTCGGATGGGCCCCCCCCCCTGACCACGAACATTTACCAGGACATGCTGTTAGATAATGTAGATAATACAAAGGGTAAATACCTCACAAACAATATCACCATCATACTGCTACCAAACAATCCACTATACCTAAAACCAACATTACTAATATCCTATTACATAGGGAACCTGATTATACAGCCAGAACATGACACAAAGTGATGAATATACCCTACACTTTTACTGATCAGTACACAAAGACCAATATTACCGCAATATAGTGTCCTTATAGTGGTATATACTAGAGTACACAGGCTCTGCAGACTGTATATTACCTCCTTACATGACCATTAGTGGGTAGATATCAGATAATCACAGGTGCTTTGCAAATAGTTTACTTACATTGAGGGCTCACAGGTGACGACTTGTCTTAGGAGTCGTTCACTTTCTCTTTTCTTCTCATATTCGGTCCAGACTCCATGATGGACTTGCTCCATCTCCATCTTCCCTGTAGAATTTCCAACACAAATTCCAGTGGACTCCTCACTTTTTTTATTCATTTTCCTAGTGAGTACCCCCTCCCGCATCATATAACAACTCCCCATTTATAAAGGCCCATATGTAAGAATTACCCCTGGTAATTATGGTACCTTCGGTATGTGGTACAACGGGGCCCCCAGGCGGTATAGGTAGCATAGCAAACCCACGGGCAGGTGCGTAGGTAGCTTGGGAGGATGAGGCAGCTTCGGGCCACGGGCAGTAGCTTTGGGTTTCCTATGTAGGTAGAATGGGGGTCCCCCTGTAGCTTAGGCACCACTGTAGGGCAGAATAGTTCCCACCCTGTTGATTTGAGACCACTTGTAGGCTGAATTGTCCCTTCCCTGTAGTTTAGATCCCATTGTAGGCAGAATAGTCCCCAATGTAGATTAGGGCCCCCTGTAGGCAGAATAGTCCCCCCCCTACTGAGACAGAATTTGTTCCCCACCTGTAGTTTTGAGCCCTTGTAGGCAGAATAGTTCCCCCTGTAGATTAGTAGCCCCCTTGTAGGATGGAAATAGTCCCCCTGTAGATTAGGGCCCCCTGTGGGCTGAATAGTCCCCCTGTAGGCAGAATTGTCCCACCTGTAGATTAGGGTGACCCATGTGGATAGTTCTTCTCCCCCCCCCTTGGGGCCCCCTGTAGCATTGTTCTCCCCCCCCCCAAGCATTAGGGCTCCCTATAGGCATAGTTCTCCTCCCCCCCTTTAGGGCCTCCTGTAGGCATAGTTCTCCCCCCCCTCTTTAGAGCCCCCTGTAGGTATACTTCTCCGCCCCTTTAAAGCTTCCTGTAGGTATAGTTCTCCCCCCCCCTTTAGAGCCCCTGTAGATATAGTTCTCCCCCCTTTAGAGCCCCTGTAGGTATAGTCCCCCCACCTTTAGAGCCCCCTGTAGGTATACTCCCCCCCCTTTAGAGCCCTGTGGTTATAGTTTCCCCCCCCTTAGAGGGCCCCCTGTTAGGTATAGTTCCCCACCTTTAGAGCCCCCTGTAGGTATAGTTAATCCCCCTTAGAGAACCCTGTAAGGTATAGATCTCCCCCCCCTTAGAGCCCCTGTAGGTATCGTCCCCCCCTTTTGAGCGCCTTGTATGTATAGTTCTTCCACCCCCTTTTAGAGCCCCCTGTAGGTATAGTTCTCCCCCTTAAAGCCCCCTGTAGGTATAGTTCCTCCCCTTTAGAGCCCCTGTAGGAATAGTTCTCCCCCCCTTTAGAGCCCCATGTAGTATAGTCCCCCCCTTTAGAGCCCCTTGTAGGTATACTCCCCCCTTTTAGAGCCCCCTGTAGGTTTAGTTCTCCCCCCCTTTAAAAGCCCTGTAGGTTATTGTTCCTCCCCTTTAGAGCCCCCTGTGGTATAGTTCTCCCCCCCCACTTTAGAACCCGCTGTATGTATAGTTCTCCCCCCCCTTTAGAGCCCCCTGTGGTATAGTCCCATCCCCTTTAGAGCCCCCTGTAGGTATAGTTCCCCGCCCATTTAGAGCCCCCTGTAGGTATAGTTCCCCACCCTTAGAGCCCCTGTAGGTATAGTTCCCCCCCCTTTAGAAGCCCTGTAGGTTTAGTTCTCCACCCCTTTAGAGCCCCTGTAGGTATAGTCCCCCTTTAGAGCCCCTGTAAGGTATGTTCCCCCCCTTTAGAGCCCATGTAGGTTAGTGCTCCCCCTTCCTTTAGAGCCCCCTGTAGGTATACTTCTCCCCCCCCCTGTAGGTATAGTCCCCCCTCCCCACTTGGGGCCACCCTGTAGATCATTACTTACCTGGCCGCGCCCCCGGCGTCTCCGTCTCCTCCCAGCCCCAAGCCTGCTGCTTTAGGCTTGGGGCTGAGGACAGGAAGCTCGGCAGGCGGCGCGATGACGTGTGAACATACGCTTTTAGATGCGTGTTTGGGGCCATTTAGACGGGCCAATACACGCATCTAATAATGAGCAGTGTGATTTTACACTGCTTGCAATGTAAAACACGTTTCTGCGTTGACATGAATGATCGCCGATGTGTCTTACATTGCGTCTTTCAGATCCGTTCCAAGAATCTTCATGTCAATTTTGGTCCGAAAGACACAGCAGGAGCCATATAATATAGTATATAGGATGCAATTCTGTTGTATCCAACACACATCCAAACACGCAGTTGCGTGTTGGATCCATGTTGGATCCGATCGACCCTACGTTTTTGGATGCGATTTCAGGATCCAACACAGACCCGAAATCGTATCCAAAAAACGCTGTGTGAACATACCCTTAAGCATATCTCATTGGCAAATTTCCAAATAGCCCACGTCATTGCCGTCAGCTTCTCAACAGTCATATCTTATCCTTGACAAAGTAACCAACAAAATCCTGGGCCTCCCAAATAAATATCTTCGTATGTAACCTTGAGTTTAAAACTAAGGTGGCTTTGACGGTGAGAACACAAGGAATTGAAAGTTTCTTTGTAAAAAGAAAACAGAAAATTATTTTCGGTTGTGTGAAAACCTTAGTAATTTACGAAACATAAAATGGCTGAACCATTGATACATACAGGAGAGCTGACATTTCTCTGCTATCTAATACCTTTCATAACTGTAACTCCACGTAGGAGTCTAGTGACACCTGGTGCTGTCAGGTTCAATGGCACAACTTAAAGCTCATGGGCCCCAAAGCAAAATCTACAAAAAGGCCCCAATCTACCATGTGCCATTTATAATACTAGAAGGTTCGGATTTGGCAGAGGGGCCTTTGGGCCCCCTCAGGCTTCTGGGCCTGGTAGCGGCTGCTACCGCTGCACCCCCTATAGCTACACCTCTGGTCAGGTTCGTAGAACTGCAGCCATCCATTATTTCAACTGACTTTTATTGGCAACAGTTGTTTCTAAAGTATTAAAAGGGTAGTCCAAGATTAGAAAAACATGGCTGATTTATTTCAAAAACTGCATTACCTCTGTCACAAGATGTGTCTGGTATTGAAGATCAGCTCCAGTGAAGTGTATGGGGCTTAGCTGCAATTCCGGACATGTTCTGTGACAAAGGTGGTGCTATTTTTGTACTGTTTAGGTAATAATTTAGGTCAGACTGAAATCATCTAATAGGATCTACTTTGGTTTCTAATTATTTTAGCTATGAGAAAAATTTTCTGTCCAGGGAATCTAGACCTTTAGTTATTAAAAACCCTTAAAAAAGTCTTTTCCCCCTGGGGGGTCCTTTTCACATTTGCAAAGTTTTTCCCGAGGCGGGACCCCCGACCCTATTTTGTATGGTGTTTTTGAATGTCAAACATTGTAATTGCCTTTATATGTAGCTTCATAAACCCCGCCCCTGTACTACACTTTTTTAAGAACATTTCTGACTACTATGTGCGGGTATTTCTTCAACCATAAAAAAAACTTTATATTTTTTACCCTTTTTTAGAGGGAAAAAGCCCGTTTTCTAATCCTGGAAAACCCCTTTAAGGAAAAACAAGAGTTGCATTCTATGGATAGGAGTAAACAGCGGTGATGCCCCCGAGAACTGCTGCAGCACCAGTGATTTTTAATTTGCTTAAAAGGTGGCTACACAGATTTGCAAGTCAGCACTGGCAAAACTCATTGCCATTTAAATCAGTGAACACTGATGACTATTGATTGTTAATGGCTGTGTGTTTTTTTGTGCCGGTTTTCATCTGAAAATCTATCCCGCTGCATATCTAGCTAATTAAAAATCAAGGATGCAGGGTTTTGCAGCAGTTCTTGGCCTCATCACTGCTGCAGTGTGAGGCTAGGTCTACACTGCATGGGACAAAAAAGTCAAAAGGGGAGTTTTTTTCCCGATGCAGGACCGCGGTTTTTGTCCGTGTTTGAAAAAACCCACAGTTGATTCTCGCTTTCTGCGTCCCATAAAATTTTTTGTATGGGAAGATGTCAAAAAAACAAAAAGGGCCCCGGCGTATTATACAACTATTGTAAAATACGGGGGCGCCAGAGGATCTAGAAAAGAGAGCTCGGAGACAAAAACTCGACTTTCTATGTAGTCAGGGGAAACCCGACAAAAACTATGGACTTCCTACTTCTGGAGATAAGCTGGCTTGGTGGGTATATAAGTGGCCATAATATTGTGATTCAACTGTTTTAAAGGGGTTGTGGGAGAAACCCCAAAAAATAAAAACATAAAATGGAGGACTACTAAAGATAAGCAGAAATATCGCCCAAAATCCAGAGTTCATAGTTAAAAAACACAGTTACATCACATATTATCGCCATGCTGATTCTTCTCTTCCTCACTGGGCAAGTGGGTAGAGCCAGGACCATCTTTTCCATTGGGCACATTAGTTGCCCAGGTGCCCCACAATTACAGGGGCCCCAAGTGGTGTATATGTGTCCCAGGAATACAAGAAAAATACAAGAAAAATACCCTGGATCCCATGGTTGGCTTTGCTTATTTAACTATTTAACTATTTGTGTGTTTTAAGGATGTGCAAACAGTTAAAAAACCATGGTGTAGAAGGGAGCCAAAGGCTCCCTGTCTTGCCAAATAGTCTTGTAGGCTGCAGGCTGACAGTGTCCAAACATAAGTGGTGTGATAATATGTATGTGTTTGGGCCGAAGGCTCGAGGCATGGTCAAGTGTGATGTCATGTATGTGGGCAGGGCCCACTGCAGTGTTATGCCCAGGGGCCCATAATTCTGTTAAGACGGCTCTGGGTAGAGCTACAGTTGCCAGGCACACTCTCTGAAAACTACATATGTATATAAATTTGTTGTGGATACAGTGTATAGAAACTTTAGCTCAGCTGGGAGGAATCATGCTTTTGTGGGAAATGTATATATAAACCTATCACTGATTAATATAGGGTTAAAAATATAGGGGGACATGTCTGAAAACTGTCTTGGTCTAAGACTTTTCTTGTTACCCATAGCAACCAATCAGGGTTCTCCTTTCATTTCTTTTGAGCACTATATGAAATGAAAGGGGAATGCTGATGGGTTGCTATTGGCAACAAGAAAAATGTTAGACCAAGACAGTTTTCAGATATGTCCCCCATAATCTTTATTATCTACTTCTAAAACACTCAAGTACCAAGGCTTATACAGTGATAGAGTTCACAGACAAATATACTTGATTAATGCAGAAATTTTAAGTGCAAAACATGGAGTATAATTAATTGTAAGTAAGACAAACCAACTCTATATTTCAATAAAATGTATGTGTATTCACATATACTCGGTGTCTTTTCAATCCAAGAAGTTCAAACCTGATATGGACACCTGTAAGTCAAGAACTCATATAGAGACCCAGAAATTTAATTGTATTCTATTATTTCAAGCATGTAGATACGATTTTACAGAAATTGCAGAAAATGAGGTGCAGTGTGGATAAATCTGCAGCATGCCTATTTTTTAAATATTGTTTGATGATTTATTATAGATTTTCCCAATTTAATAAAAAAATCAACAAAATAATACATCGTTATACTTTTTGCTGCACATCACCTGTGGTAAACAGCAACACTTTTTTGCATGATCCAGAGCAAAATCCGCAATGGCAAAATCACACAATTTGGTGCATGTGGGTTTTCCTTAATGTTTTATAGCCCAGCACTTTAAGGCTAAGTTCACACGGCTTAAATTGGGACGTATTTTGACCCGTATTTCACGCCATACTGTGCTCAATACGGGGCGAAATACATCCCAATAATTACGGTAATCCATAGCTCTCATAGAGAACTATGGATTACGCCTCCTCTCCCCGCTCGGACAATACGCCGCGGGGGGAGATAAGTGACATGTCAATTACTAGCGGCGAATATGCACTGCTAGTAATGAATGTCAATGGGGCTGGCGGGGCCCCGCAATTATGCCATGTGAACTTAGCCTAAGGATCACCTATGGTTTTTCTCAAATCACATCTTACTCACTGAGCCTGGCAATATGACTAGGAGTTAATGTCTAGTCAGATACCCATCTACTGCCAGCTGTTTCGGGGTACTTGCCACTAATTAACACAGAATAGCATACCAGCTGGTTAGGCAAGAGGCTGTAGACACAGTTAAAAATGGGTAATATTTCTCATTAGTCAGAGGGACCAAGAAGGTGTGTGGAGACTTAAAAGCCAATATCGCTCCACTAAAAAGTAAATATACTGAAAGAATCTCAAAGAGAAAAGAGCCAGGACTTGGCATGATCTATTGAATTTAATGTTAAGTCACATTCAACTCACTGAACCTTGCATTGTGGGCTTCTCAGCCCCTTTCCCATAATGCCTTGTGTTGCCAGATGCTAAGTAGGGGGCGAAAAGGCAAAACAAAAACTCTACAAGCCGTTCGTTCGGTGCTTCCCTTAAGGAGAGGATCTTCCCTTCCTGACTACCCGATGCCTCCTACACAGCCAGCCAGTATCTTCTCTACTTGCACTGAAGAGGGAAAAAATCCCGAAACAGCGTTGTCTGTAGATGAGAGACACTGGCGTGGCTAAAAATCCTTTTTGCTTTCTCAAGACTCGGTGGGTCAAAGCAAATTGAGGATTTGTCACAACCAACAGAGGGCGCTGTGGGCTTCTCAGCCCCTTTCCCTATATGCCTTTGTGATATGCAGATGCTAAGTAGGGGCGAAAAGGCAAAACAAAAACTCTACAAGCCGTTCGTTCGGTGCTCTCCATAAGGAGAGATCTTCCCTTCCTAAGCTACCCGAAGCCTCCCACACAGCCAGCCAGTATCTTCTCTACTCTGCCCCTGAAGAGGGACAAAAATCCCGAAACAGCGTTGTCTGTAGATGAGAGACACTGGCTTGGCTAAAAATCCTTTTTGCTTTCTCATGACTCGGTGGGTCAAAAGTAAATTGAGGATTTGTCACAACCAACAGAGGGCGCTGTGGGCTTCTCAGCCTCTTTCCCATAATGCCTTGTGATAGAAGTTAAAGCCAAGCCAAATAACCATCTGCATACAGCAGTTTCAGAGTGCTTGCTCTTCTTTAGGGCATAGCTGAAAAAGTTTATCGCTTCTCATTAAGGTGGGAGGCGACTTACAAGTCACGAGTGCTCCACCAACACTAAAATTTATTCAAATAAGCTCAAGGGAATAGAGCCAGAGGGTATCTAGTTTCCTTTAATTCTTAGTCACAGTGCAAGGCTCAATGAGTTTGAATAAGACTTGAGCAATACTACAGTAGGTTTCAATAAGTCTTGTTTTTTTTTCCTGTCAGTTTATTTAAATATAATTAACTTTTGTATATAAAGTTCTTCATGGCACCTCTCTCTAATGAGGAAAATTACCACTTTTGAATTACATCTAAAGCCTCTCACAAAGCCAATCAGTTACCTGTTCTGTAATGATGAGGGGTAAGTACCCAAAACAGTTGTCTGGGTATTTGGCTTGGCTTTGACTTCTAGTCACATTGAAAAGCTCAGTGAGTCAGATGCAACTTGAGGAATGCTACATCCAATAGGTGGTGCTGAGTCTTGGCTTTCTTTTTTCTTGAGCTCATCAGAATATTCTTTGATACTGCCATGGGGATTTTTCTGCATGTGTGCTTTCTTGACAGCCCCTTCCTCCTCCTAAGCAAACACACAATCTTGTACAAATATATTCCCAGGCTTTATCTTTCACTTACTTTAAGTGATGGGCAGTCATGTTACATAGCAACCAATGCCAGAATGTACACAGTCAAAGGCCAGATTAATTTATAAGTAATGACATTAAAGGAAAACTTTAACCAAAACTAAACTTTCTCTTATGTTCCATTATGGATTCTCATGTGACATTCTCTCATCTATTTTCTTTTTGCTGCTTCTATCACTAAATATCACATCAGAGCAGGTAAATAGCAACAATGTGGTGATATCTGTATCACTTAGATGGCCACCAGAATTTTCTGTATCATGAAATCATATGGACTGTTCCACATAGGCTCCTCAGACTCCTCGAAGCGCGGATATACTCCTAGCCTAGTTACTGATGATGATTTTATAAGCCAGTCTCACAATTATAACAAATATAAGGGCAGTCCAGCTTTCTTGACTGTACATATTATTACTATATCTTATTTAGGAGAATATTATACAAGGGTTGTATAATTACGTGGTCCTGCCAGTAAGCAGATGACACTGGCTCTAGCTGCCCACATGATGCTGTGCTGAGGTATTGTGGGGGAGTTGGCATAAAAAAATAGAAATCATGATGAAATCTGATATTCAGGTTGTCTAATCAGAGGCAGAAAGGTGGCTGAACTGCAGGGAAGTGACTTTAATATACATAAAAACTCCAAACATGATAAACAAATCAGTTAGGGGGAGCTGTGAGGGAATGTTGTGTTTCTACTAACATTTTGGTGATCAACCTATTTTTTGGCTTTAAGGACCAAACAATTTATCTTTTATATTACTGTGATCTAAGTGCCATACATTTATTCTTTTCTCTTGTATGAGAGGACAAGTAGTTATTTCAGGAGGTGAGGTGGGAATTAAAAAATACAACAATTTGGCTGTTTTTTAGTGGTTTAAATTAATTGTACAGTATTAGTCACATACTGAAGTAATTGTATTATGTGAGTCAATACAATAATCGCAATTGCAAATGAGTATGTTTAGTTTTACAAAATATAGAAATTGAAATTTTTTTTTTTTGTATTGCAAGACCCATAACATTTGTATTTTTCTGTTGAGTTTTCTATATTAACACTGCAACAATTTGCATATAACGACACTATTCTCTAGTCTGCTCACCACTTGGAACTAGCTCTGTCAACATACCATGTATTTAAGAAGAAAAGAATCTTTATCTTGCTTCATATTTCAGATGTGTTGCATGCTAGGAAGAATCACCTATGATGCCACCTGCCAGAGAAGAACAGAAGCCTAAGCAGGGAATTTTTTATGCTGCAGGAAAAGGTAGCTATGGCCTGCCACAATCACCAAAGTCTGTAAGTGCTTGTATATGGGAGGCAAAGGAGGGGGGAATCATTTCTGGATTATAGCATAGAGGGGTATGTGTCTTTTCCTATAGTGTATGTAAACTTCTGATTTCAACTGTAAGTGCATACATTATGTAATGCTTATTTAATCACTTTACCTTTGGTTACATGGCGTGTAGCCTAGATAACAGCACCAGTGCTTACTTAGCTGTTATAAGTGAACCTTCCATACAGTAGGAGAATTTTAAGGTCGCTTCAAATATATCATAAGTAACTTGGTCTCCTGTTGAGTCACACAAATCCTGCTGCTCAATATCAATGAAGAAGCTGCTCTTCCACATGGTTCCCTGTGAGCACAGACAAATTGCAGAAGTTGTTCTGTCAAACAGACTTTGACATTTATTTTATAGCTTGGTCTTGTAGGTTCTTTTTGGGCTTCCTAATTTGAACTGAAGCCTACACTTTCAAATAGTCTAAAACTTAATAAGTTTGCGAAGAGCTTTATTTGTAAATGAACAGACAAATGGTTGTGGAGGGTTAACAAGATTACAGAAACTTCATTCGTCAAGTTCAATTTTATAACGTACTATCATGTTTTTCTCCCTTGAGCAGTTCACAAAATAAAACTGTAACTAACAATTTTGAAAAGACCTGTAAAGTGGAAAATATTTGATGTTCATTTCAAGCCGAATAGATATTTAACACAGTTTTCTTATAATCAAGCTCATGAAAAATAAATGCCAGATATGTAAGGGAAAGAACAGCCTGAGGTAATACAACAGAAACAACTAAAGACAAGATATCATCCCCATGAGTTCGAACTTTATCTGAAATTTTTTTTGAAGAATGTTGGATTATTTAGACACTTTTCACATCATGTCAGTGCCTTCTGTCGGATGTAAAGGTTAGGAGTATTCCCAGACACATACCACTGTCAGTTGGCTTGGACATATGCCATAACGCACATAGGCCCCAGTGTAGAGAAAAGGATTTTTTTTAGGTGGCTGCAGACTATTCTTAGATAGGTTTTCTACTCTAGAAAGAAGTTAGAAGGGTCCTTACACAATAAGGGCTACTTGTATGAACATGTTTAGGTCTAAAACTCACTTTTTTGCCCATAGGTTACTAAACAGCTTCATACAAGTAGCCCTTAAGTGTTATCCTAAAGGGCCCAAACAATCAGCCCAAATCTTAAAGGGAACCTAGCAGTAAAAGTAGGTCCACACAACCAGTAAAATGTACTTGTCAGATTCTGCCATTGAAAACCACATCGGACAAGTTTTCAACAATTTCTATGGTATTACATGTGGATTTAGGGTCCTCTTTTTACTTGCACTTTACAGTCAGAAACAAGTCCCATTCATTCCTATGTGGTTTTGGACGCGGATCCCTGTTAAAAACCACATACAATTGTTTGAGGTGTGTTTTACATGAGGTTTTTAGCCATCCTCATTGACACCAATAATAAATGTCCACGGTTTCCGATAAAACAATGAACATGTTCTGAGTTTTTTTATGATGAAAACCTGCCTGCCGAAAATACGTGTTGTATGAGCTACGATGTGTATTTCTAATGAGGTCAATGGGAATGACATAGTACCTATTCATATCAATAAGCTGCTTGTGTAATGCAAGACAGGACAGGCCCTACAGCACAAAAGACACTGACCCTCATTTACTATGACTGTCTAAAAGTGAGACAGTGTAAACTTAGGCAGTCTAACAATGTGCCCGATTTATCACAGTGGCTCGTGCTGACTGATAAATTGGTGCAGCTTTAGAAGAATCTACCTTCTTCAACCAGTGTTTTTTTTGGCTTACTTTGTACACCAGAATTTTGCCACATTATTGGAGTAAATTCACATCATAGCCACACTCACTTCCCTGTAATGCCACACACACTTTCTGGTAAGCCACAACCCCTTGTCCAACTGGCTCCATTTCTGTGACCCTGCAAACAACCACAGGCCTCAGTAGCCACATGTCTTTTGAACAAGAACAGACCACAGAGGCCTGTGAAAGCCTGCAAGGTCACATGTAGACGTGACATCATCAGCCATGAGTGGCGGAACTAGAGTTTAGGATGACATGTATGAAAGGGTTTTTCACCCTTTTTCTGGTGTACAATGCATCTAACTGAGCAGGCTACCATGTCTAATGCACCTAACGCATGTGTTAGGCGCATTGTTCGTAAGACTCGACACTTTCGAATGCATTATGCAGATGTGCCGCACCACACTCGTAATTTTAGACACATATATGAATGTGGTTCTTCAAAACTAGGTGCATTACTGCTCCAACAGGCAAATCTATTTCAATGTGGTCTGCCTGAACCTGAGGAGTCAATGTGAATCTAGATTAGCTGTAAGGGTCAAAAATGTCCAATATTTCTCAACTTACACCAGTACAGTTATAAAAAGTAATGATCAAACTATATAAAATTGTGTTTTTTATATTTAATAAAAAATGTTATCATATAAAATTAATGTAAAATATATAATATCCCAAAAATATACAAATATCTCCTATAAAATGTATTTAAAGTTAAAAGAATCTAAAACTAATTTTACATTAAATAACCCACTGATGATGTTCAGATTCACCCTTTATTCCACATACGGCAAGAGCCAGCACAGCACAGGTATTGCTGGAACCTGTGGACCTCAAGCAGGATCAGTACCATAGTTTCTATTCACTGACAAGATATTCTAATGACTTTTCTATAGCTTTTATACATGTTAGGTGCATTACTAATGCGCCTAAGTTCCGTAATGCGTCAAACACACAGTTGAGGCGCGTCGTACTTTACACACCATTTATGAACGCACAAAAACCCCTTTCATACATCCAGGTGCATTATACCCTGAAAATGAGACTCGACTATTCACTTCAACGCGCACTTCCTTCATACATGTTGCTCTTATTATGTGATTGGAGTCGGTTTGAAAGGAGAGCATTTTATTTATTTTTTTCTATTTCAGCCCTTTCACGGCTTTAGTAAACATTTCTCATTTTAACATATTTTTACATTCATTTACACATTTTTGTTAATGACTGTATAAAAAAAAATGAAAAGAATGCGTGCATCTTCTAAAATATTATTGAAACGTGGCAGAAGATATTCACTACCAAAAACCCTAACGATCCCTGTGACAAAGGGGCTGATTGATTCTTGCTATTGCTATGCTCCTTTACTTCACTTGAAGACTTTAATAAGTTGTTGGGTCATTACGGTACCATCAGTAACGAGATCTCTAGGTGAAGCCACCATAGGCCCAAGAAACATCTGCTCATTCTGACATTCAGCATTCGTCTTGTTATGCTGGGATATGTTCAGGATGCATAAACATATACTCAATGTAAAATATTAGATATTTTATTATTTTAAGTCTACTATAAGGTAGTCAGACATACTAAGATGGTCAGGTTCATCCAACTTCTCTCTAATGTGTATGGAGCCCTTAAGCTAAGCACAGTGTAATGTTTTCCTGCAGAGTAAAATGTAAACTTCTTTTGTCACTTTCTTCTCAGCTGCACACAGTTAAGGTTAGAGATTTCACACAAGTGACAAGGCAACCAGAGGACACTGATTGCTTGGCAGGGTCCAGGTCACACAGAGGTCAAGAAACCTTGATGCCTGTTTTTTGTCAACTAACTTGTCCTGTTCACTTGTGAAAAATACAGTTGTTTTGGGAGGTGTAACTTCATACCCTTTTATTTTGTCAAAGATAACATCCTAATTGAGAGCACAAAACACTGGTTTGTATCGAAAACAATCATGACATAAGCATGTGACAAAAGCAAGGAAAATGTCAGTAGATAGCAGATGAACTTATAAAATTGCAAAATTTATTACATACAAAGTACACTCACAAAGCATTGATAAATGTAACGGAATACAAATATTTATTAGTGCAATATAAATTGTGCATAGCTGTAACTATATGCTGCTGTATAGAATATATAGTTAATAAATAAATATTTCATTGTAAATACAGTGGGGAAAAAAGTATTTAGTCAGCCACCAATTGTGCAAGTTCTCCCACTTAAAAAGATGAGAGAGTCCTGTAACTGACATCATAGGTAGACCTCAACTATGAGAGACAAAATGAGAAAACACATCCAGAAAATCACATTGATATGGAAAGAATTTATTTGCAAATTATGGTGGAAAATAAGTATTTGGTCACCTACAAACAAGCAAGATTTCTGGTTCTCACAGACCTGTAATTTCTTCTTTAAGAGGCTCCTCTGTCCTCCACTCTTTACCTGTAGTAATAGCACCTGTTTGAACTTGTTATCATTCATTATAAAAGACACCTGTCCACAACCTCAAACAGTCACACTCCAAAGGACACTGTTGAAGAACACCAGAAACAAAATTGTAGCCCTGCACCAGGCTGGGAAGACTGAATCTGCAATAGTCAAGCATCTTGGTGTGAAGAAATCAACTGTGGGAGCAATAATTAGAAAATGGAAGAAATACAAGACCAGTGATAATCTCCCTCGATCTGGGGCTCCACGCAAGATCTCACCCTGTGGGGTCAAAATGATCACAAGAATGGTGAACAAAAATTCTATAACCACGCGGGGGGACCTAGTGAATGACCTGCAGAGAGCTGGGACCAACCTAACAAAGGCTACCATCAGTAACACACTATGACGCCCGGGACTCAGATCCTGCAGTGCCAGACGTGTCCCCCTGCTTAAGCCAGTACATGTCCGGACCCATCTGAAGTTTTCTAGAGAGCATTTGGATGATCAAGAAGAGTATTGGGAGAATGTCATATGGTTAGATGAAACCAAAGTAGAACTGTTTGCTAGAAACACAACTTGTCATGTTTGGAGGAGAGAGAATTCTGAGCTGCATCCAAAGAACACCATACCTACTCTGAAGCATGAGGGTGGCAATATTATGCTTTGGGGCTGTTTCTTTGCAAAGGGACCAAGACGACTGATCCTTGTACATGAAAGAATGAACGGGGCCATGTATCGTGAGATTTTGAGTGAAAACCTCCTTCCATCAGCAAGGACATTGAAGATGAAACATAGCTGGGTCTTTAAGCATAACAATGATCCCAAGCACACCACCAGGGCAATAAAGGAGTGGCTTCATAAGAAGCATTTCAAGGTCATGGAGTGGCATAGCCAGTCTCCAGATCTCAACCTCATAGAAAACCTTCAAAGGGAGTTGAAAGTCCGTGTTGCCCAGTGACAGCCCCAAAAAGTCACTGCTGTAGAGGAGATCTACAAGGAGGAATGGGCCAACATACCAGCAACAGTGTGTGCCAACCTTGTGAAGACTTACAGAAAACGTTTGACCTGTGTCATTGCCAACAAAGGATATATAACAAAGTATTGAGATGAACTTTTGTTATTGACCAAATACTTATTTTCCACCATAATTTGCAAATAAATTATTTCCAAATCAGACAATGTGATTTTCTGGATGTTTTCTCATTTTATCTCTCATATTTGAGTCTACCTATGATGTCAATTACAGGCTTCTCATAATTTTAAGTGGGAGAACTTGTGCTGGCTGACAAAAGACTTTTTTTCCCCATTGTATAGGGCGACATGTATGAACATTGGCGCTGACAGACAAGTTCTAAATAGTAATGTAGAATACACCACAATGTATGAACCTGTTCTTCTGCAGTTCATACATACAGGCGCAGTCTAGTGCCAATACGACAACTCGGGCACAGGCAAATCAACTTTAACCTTGTCTGGCTGTTCTAACAGTTATGTGCCTTGGTTTGGCGTCAAACATTCATAAATGTGTATTATCCTATGAATGTGGTGTGACACACCCACAGAATGCCCCAAATCTTTGGCGCATTACAAAGCGTAGGGCCGGCATCGATTGTACCACAGATTGGGGTGTAACTGTTCATACATCTATAGAACAGGGCTACTACAGAAAACTGGCGCAGCCCCATTCCTAATTGTCACCCATAGTTCTTCCATAGGAAGAGTAAATAATATATCCTTGGTTCTAAAAGTCACTACATAAATTTGGGTTAACATGGTCTTACCTCCTTAATAAACCAGATATGGACAAAGTTCTATCCAATTCTCCATTACAGAGCATTGTCTTAGATATTATAATAATTAATTCAGTCTTTTTTTATCCAATGGATAAATAAGTAATTAGAACCATAAAAGTATCAGAAATGTATTAAATTTTCTGGTAGATCTTGATGAAAATGGTGGACTGTCAAGGCCTAAAAAGATGATATCCCTGTATGTCCATGTAAGTTGCATAGTTTTTGAATCACAGGTAAAATCCATAGTAGCTTCCAAATAATAAAAGAAATATAATAAATGTCAATGGATGTAACATTGTTCCACATGATTCCAGCCCGGCATCTGTAAGAGATAAATATATAAATATCTACATCCATGCGACTACAATTTTGCCGGTTCTTTTTATTAATTAGATTTTTTAACATTTTTTATCAAATGATTATGATTTCTTAAAGGGTCAGTAAATACCGAATGTGACCCTCTCAATAAAAATGTCACACTGAATGTTAAATTTATGGTAGGTGGCATGTGTCAAACTACTGAAGCACACTATGCATGGGATAGTCCTAGAAGCTGGTGGAAACATAGTCTAAATAAAGAGTGGACAAGAAGTCAAGAACCGTGGCAAAAGATGAGAAAGGAAAGCACCAGGTAATGAAACTTTACATTTAGCATTCAATGTGAAATATTTATAGAGAAACAGAGGGTTGCTTTAATTATAATAACAATAAAAAACACTGCAAGGCTAAGTCTACATGACATGGGTTTTTCATCAGATTTTCAGAAGGTTTGCACATTTGGAAACCGTCTGAAAACTGACAAGCAACCATCCCCATAGACTTTACGAGAAAATCCGCCTAGTAGTCTACACTAAATGGATTTTCAGCTGGATGGATTTTCACACCTCTGGCATTCTGAAAAACTTGCAACATGCACAATCTTTTGCCCTGAGCGGAAGGTGTCCTAGTCAATGGTTAAGAGAGACAGGTGAATTTGCAAACCACGGACCAAACCGTTCCCCAAAATCATTGAACAGATGATAAAATACCTTCCAGATTCTTACTCAGAATCCGACCGTTACTTTGTCTATGCCATAAAAACAAAAACATATAGGCAATGTTCACACAGCTTATTCAAGCCGTAGTTGCAGGACGGATTTCGCCCTCAGTTACGGCTTGAATAAGGGGCGGGGGCGTGGTGGGGGAGCTGCCCGCCGGCCCCATAGACAATGCATTATTTACGGCGCGTACGCGATGTAAATAATGTGCATGTCACTTTCTCCCACTGCGGCGGATTCGCCGAGCGGGGAGTAGCGACGGAATCCATAGTTCTCTATGAGAACTGTGGATTACCGTAATGACAGGGATGGATTGGAGCCGTACTGTAGCGCAAATACGGCACAGTACGGCTTTTATCCGTGCCCAAATAAGCCGTGTGAACGAGGCCTTAGGGGCAGGTTTATTTATTTGTAAATACTGTCTAACTTTGATAAACCTGGCACATAAACTCGTTTAAGTTTCGATTGTCTAAGTATAAAAAATCTAGCACATGTTTAGACACTTCTGTCTAACTATAGACCATTCATTAGTGCTTTTTTGGGGAAAACAGTGCTGCATGTTAAGCCATGGCCTTTTCCAAAAGACCATGCTCCTTTGCTGAAGAAACATCACTGTCGGGCTGGCACAGAAGTATCTTAAAACTATCTGAAACACATTATAAACATAGTGTAAAGCATGTACGCCAGTATTTTGCTGCAAATTGCACCAGAATTCTAATGCAATTGCCATAGTAAAACTGATCTTTACTGTTATCTAAAAGGGACATGGATGAAAACAGTCTAGGTCTAAGACTTTCTTTGTTGCCTACAGAAACCAATCACAGCGCCCCTTTCATTTTTCTAGAGCACTTTATGAAATGAAAGGGAAGCTCTGATTGGTTGTTATGGGCAACAAAAAAAGTCTTAGACCAAAACTGTTTTCATACGTGACCCTTAGTTACTGAGGCCATTTTATTTTCTGAGTCAATTCATTTTCTTGTGATAAAGACAAACAGCCACCTTCACTCTTTATTATGAATTAACAGACACATTTGCATTGGTCGAAAAAATTATATTAATTGTCAGGATGATCAGTGAATATTGTGGCCAATGCTAATTGCTTGGCTGGAAGTGATCTAATGTTAATAGCCTACTTTAATCGCTGCATCACATGCATTAGTTACACCAAATGTAATCTTTTTTAATCTTAAAATAAAGCAGGGATACAAAATTAATAATTGTTATACAATTCAACATGTTTGCCATATTCTAGAGAACATAGGGCCTCAAATCCCAAAACTTTTTAACAGTAAGACTGTCTTTGCTTCCCATAGCAATCAGAGTTCAGCTTTAATTTCTTATACTGTTCTTGAAAAATAATGTTTAATAATAAGTTCCCCATGGTGGCTGTGATCACCAAAGATTCTCTTTGAAGAGGAATACTTGTATTCGTTATGAAATAACAAGTTTCTGTACATGTAGAAGAGATCTTTTTTTATTAAATCACATTAGGGGAATTTTTTGTGCATTTGGGCAGTGTTGAGCACCTTATGTGGGTTTATGTGGTTCTTGAATGCTCCTTATTGATCGCTTTGAGATATTTCTATGCAGCTACTGCCCATATTTGTGCTACTACGTACAATGCATATTTTATCATTTTTATTTTATCATTTAATTCCAATGATATATCTTATTTTATGCTGTGTTTTTGTTGCTATATATTGTTATTTACACACAGTAATTTATGTATTTTTGTAGCCCATTTTTTATTTTGTATTCCTGGAAATGTGTAAAACAATTGAAAGGGGTGTTACCATTTCCCTTGTAAATAGGGTATGCCACTACAAAGTCTGACATTGTCATTATTTCAAGGGGAAATAATTACTAAAACAAATATATCAAGAGAGATGCTACTAAGAAAATAACACAATCCATCAGAAACCACAGTGTTCCCTCAATGGCAAAAGTAGGGACTCATGACAAGTCTGATTCACTAAACTACTTATCATTTCTCATCTTCTAGTACCCTTGGGGTATAGAGTTTAACTACAGACACATCTGAAACTTCAGGAAATTCAGTATTTATTTGAAATATATTAATATCTATATACAGTTATATGAAAAAGTGTGGGCACCCCTATTAATTTTAATCATTTTTAGTTCTAAATATTTGGGTGTTTGCAACAGCCATTTCAATTTGATATATCTAATAACTGATGGACACAGTAATATTTCCGGATTGAAATGAGGTTTATTGTACTATCACAAAATGTGCAATATGCATTAAACCAAAATTTGATCGGTGCAAAAGTATGGGCACCCCAACAGAAAAGTGACATTAATATTTAGAAGATCCTCCTTTTGCAAAAATAACAGCCTCTAGTCGCTTCCTGTAGCTTTTAACCAGTTCCTGGATCCTGGATGAAGGTATTTTTGCCCATTCCTCTTTACAAAACAATTCAAGTTCAGTTAAGTTTGATGCTCGCCGAGCATGGACAGCCCGCTTCAAAGTATCCCACAGATGTTCAATGATATTCATGTCTGGGGACTGGGATGGCCATTCCAGAACATTGTAATTGTTCCTTTGCATGAATGCCCGAGTAGATTTGGAGCTGTGTATTGGATCATTGTCTTGCTGAAATATCCATCCCGGCATAATTTCAAATATATCACTGATTCTTGTACATTATTCTAAGAATCTGCTGATACTGAGTTGAATCCATGCGACCCTCAACTTTAACAAGATTCCGGTGCCGGCATTGGCACACAGCCCAAAGCATGATGGAACCTCCACAAATTTTACAGTGGGTAGCAAGTGTTTTTCTTGGAAATGCTGTGTGTTTTGGGGCGCCATGCATAACGCCTTTTTGTATGACCAACAACTAAATCTTTGTTTCATCAGTCCACAGGACCTTCTTCAAAATGAAGCTGGCTTGTCCAAATGTGCTTTTGCATACCTCAGACGACTCGTTTTGTGGCGTGCTTTCAGAAACGGCTTCTTTCGCATCACTCTCCATACAGCTTCTCTTGTGCAAAGTGTGCTGTATTGTTGACCGATGCACAGTGACACCATCTGCAGCAAAATGATGCTGCAGCTCTTTGGAGGTGGTCTGTGGATTGTCCTTGACTGTTCTCACCATTCTTCTTCTCTGCCTTTCTGATATTTTTCTTGACCTGCCACTTCTGGGCTTAACAAGAACTGTCCCTGTGGTCTTCATTTCCTTACTTGTTCCTCACAGTGGAAACTGAAGGTTATAATCTCTGAGTACAACTTTTTGTATCCTTCCCTGAACAACTATGTTGAACAATCTTTGTTTTCAGATCATTTGAGAGTTGTTTTGAGGAGCCCATGATGCCACTCTTCACAGGAGATTCAAATAGGTAGAACAACTTGCAATTGGCCACCTTAAATACCTTTTACATCATTGGATACACCTGGCTATGAAGTTCAAGCTCAGTGAGGTTACAAAACCACTATTGTGCTTCAGAAAGTCAGTAAAAGTTAGTTAGGAGTATTCAAATCAATAAATGATAAGGGTACCCAAATTTTGCACCAGTCAAATTTGGTTTAATGCTTATTGCACATTGTTGTGTTGTTACAATAAACCTCATTTCAATCCGGTTTATTACTGTGTCCATTCAGTTATTAGATAATCAAATTGAAATGGCTGTTGCAAACACCCAAATATTTAGAACTAAAAATGATTAAGATTAATAGGGGTGCCCGAACTTTTTCATATGACTGTATGTCAAAATGTACATCTATATATGTACTGTAGATATCTATATATGTATGCATGTACATATACATAGAGGCAGTCCCCGGGTTAAGAATGGGAGAGGGACTGTGCTTTGTTCCTAAGCTGAATTTGTTTGTAGGCCGAAACAGGTACATTTCTTAAATGCAACTCCAGCAAAAAGATTTTTTTTAGTTTTGTTTAGTGCAGAGAACAGTTTTTACATTCGCTTTGCTGTCTGTGCCCCTATTTAGAAGATTTCACATCACTTTCTGTATCATGTGCAGCTGTATCATGCTGGCACTTGTAGTTTCACCGCTATAAGCTGCTGTGGAACATGGAACTGCAAGTGCCAGCATGCCACAGCAGCACATGTTAAAAACACATGTATGAATCAGCATTCATACAATTGGTACACGTGTGGCTCCTCAACTAAAAATACCAGGATGTAACCCATGTACTAATGGTATGGATGTTGATACAGTTAAGGCCAGGAAGGGCAGTGAGACAAGGCGCAGTAAGAACACACCTGACTTCCCTTGGCTAACATCGCAAAACTTGCGGCATGGGAACTGTCGTGCCAGACTGGAGACAGACGTCCAAGCGCAAGGCAGGTGAGCGAAAAGGAGTTAAAGAAGAACTGCTGTGCCGGCTTGAAGGTGTAGTGGGCAGAAGAAGGCTTGTGAAGTGCCAAGGTTATCATGGGGTGTAACGCATTGTGTGATGTCAGCACACGTAGCCACGCCCCATAAGTCTCCATTTGTAACTAGTTGACAAGTTGTAAGGTTGTAAGTTGGTGACTGTCTGTATATATACATATATAAACAGTTGATACTTGAATTTTATGTACACTATATAAAAATACACATATGTATGTTTTCTCACTATCTGACATGAAATCAGAATTTTAGGTCAATTAGAATTATAGAATTACCAAAATTAGACATGGCCACACTAAAGCATTGATTTGGTTATCCTTAAGCCATTTTGTAACCAGTTTGGCAGTATGCTTCGGGTCATTGTCCATTTTTAAGACCCATTTCCACCCAAGCTTTACCTTCCTGGCTGATGTCTTGCAATGTTGCTTCAGTTTTGCCACATAATCTTCTTTCCTCATGATGCCATCTATTTTGTGATTTTGTTCTTGATCTTTAATACACATGTCGGACCAAAGCATGTTCATCTCTGAGACACAAAACCCTTCTCCTTCCTGAGCGGTATGAAGGTTGGACATTTTCAACTTGTTTCTACTTGCGTATGATTGTTTGTACAGATGAACGAAACACCTTCAGGTATCTGATATCTTCCTGATATCTTGGCCGATTTCTTTAGACTTTCCCATGATGTTACACACAGAAGCAGTGTGTTTCTGGTGTGCATAAAAAATACATCCACAGGAGTGTCTCTAACTCAGATGTTGCCAATAAAACAGAAGCTTCCAAGTACACGACATTATCATATGGTCTGTCACAAATGGTTTAAAAGCATAGTATTCCTAGTGTATGTAAACTTTGACTTTGCAGGAAGTAATAAAAATGCCTTAAAAAATTCTCTCTTTCACTATTCCGGCATTTGGCAAATATAAATAATTTTGGTAATCTTAATTGACCTAAAACGGATAAGGTTTATTCTGATTTTATGTCAGGCAGTAAGAGAAACATGCATATGTGTCTTTTAATATATTGTGTCTAAAGAGAGAGAGAGTATTTATTTGAAATATACCAATATCTACATCCATACGTGTCTGTATATATATATATATATATATATATATATATATATTAATATATATACACACACACATACATACATACACACACACATGCACACATGTATAAATGTAGATATTGGTATATTTCAAATAAATACTGGATTTCCTCACGTTTCAGATGAGTCTGTAGTTACACACTATGTTATATAATATATCAAATATATCAATGCTACAATAGCATAAAGCCTACTGTGTGTAATTTCTTATATAAAAGTAAACCAGCTCACCACAATTAGCTTGCAGTTCTTCTTTTAAGCAATTTAGTAAGCCATATGTACAGCGACACAGCCTGCAGCCACGCAGAACCCAGTCCCCATGTTTGATTTTGTCGGTGCAATTCCTAAATAAATAAAATAATTTGGTGACAGTGATCATTAAAGTTTTTCATAAGAATTTGTCATCAGATCTAGACAAACCTCTACACTGTTCTAGTCTTGTTGAAGAATATCATCAGAATGCTGAAGGTACAAGGTCTGTTAGAGCTAGCTTCTGCAATGTAAGCAGTGTCTCCAAAGAGTTTAATGGGAAATCCATATGGGAAAGAAACATTTCATTTCATTGCTGATGTTGCGGCAAATTTAGTATTTAAACTCAGATGTTGCATGCGGATATTTTTGCTGATTTACCACAGATTTTATTGTGCATTGAAAAGTTTGCTATTCTTGCCTTGAATTTAATTATCCAAACCAAGGCAGAACGGCTTGTGGTGCCCTCTTCACACCAAAAAATTAAAGCACATGCACTCACCCTATTGCTGTCAACTATACCCTTGATTACAGAAAGCACTGTCCAAAAAGTATGATGTGACACGGTAAAGTCAACTTATCACTTTAACAGCTGTCACATGTACTGGGCCATACAAGGTGTAAAAACCAACTATTGTGGTATTTATTTATTTTAATGGGCATAAATAAAACAAAGAATAAAAGATACCTCCCAAAAAAGATAAGAGATATCAGTGTATTCATCTACTATAATATCACAAATTCTGTTCAGCAGGATGACAATTTATATAGTCAGTATTTTACTTTGCACTTTCATTGCGAACTTTCCAAGAGTCCTCAATGACGATTCTGGCTAGAGACATAATGACCATTAAGCTCCAGTATCACTGCCTAACTAGATGGATTTGTTCACATCTCAAGAAAAGTGCGTGGCAGCACCATGAAAGCTGTAAAGTAATATTAGGCCCCATTCACATGACGTCTTTGGCCTCCGTCAGTGGTATCCTTTAGAATGAGGTGTAAAAAGCTATTATAATGTATATCCCAGCAAAGCCATAGGAATCTATAGGACAAACAGTCTCTTTTGGTCTACGTTTGCTCTGAACGCATTTCCTTTATTTACAGACACAACAGAGTAGCAGAAGTAGTTGGTAATTCGGCATCCAGAGTCCACGACTCTTATCTTAAGACTTGACTTTTAATGAAATACACTGAAAATACAGGCTTACTTAGTATAGACAAGACACGTATGCGTTTCGGTAGCCATCCATAAAAACGGAATCTGTTTTAAAAGACCCAGGAGTGGAGACATGACACAAGTACAGCAATAGATGATCAACAGATTTTTCTATTGGTGAACCCAATTCACATATAGTGGGCATGGCATTAAATTCAAACAACAAAGTTACCAAAGCTAACCACCAAGCACTACATATACATCTCACTACTGACCCTAACATTTCCTAACATCTAGATGTGTAAACCACAAAACTTCACTTTTATTCTATTCTATAACTATAGCCCCACTTACCTGAAGACACTGTACATGTGGGGCTGTAGTTTGCTATTATAATTCTTAGAGCTAGAATATTGATTTGGGGAAAGTCTGTAACAATCCTTAATGAATTTCAGAGTTAGACAGAATCATTAAATGCAGAATATGCAATTAGGGCCACATGTATGAAAACTGTCTATGTCTAAAATTCACTTTGTGACCCATAGCAACCAATCAGAGCACCCCTCTCATTTTTCCGGAGCACTATATGAGATGATGGGGAGCTCTGATTGGTTGCTATGGAAAACAAAGTGAGTTTTAGATGTAGACAGTTTTCATACATGTGGCTCTTATGATCAAGTAAGTATAGTGATTGGTTTCTCCAGCTCTGTTGCTTTTAAAAGTGAAGTTTTGTAATTTACACATCTAAATGTAAGGAAATTATGTGGTATTTATAGGGCTTATTAGTTATCTTTGGTAATTTTATTGTGTGCATGTGTCCCCTTCCAGGTCTTATAAAGCAGATTCAATCTTATCTAATTACATGCATAAGCATCTTGTCTATACCTTATAAGCCTGTGTTTTAAATTTATTTTATTACAAGTTTTAAAATAACAGTCGTAGACTCTGGATTCCGCATTAACAACTACTTCTGCTATTATGGATTTAGTCCGCCCGACTTTTCCGTGCATTTGACTTCCACAGGACTCTTAACTTCTGCAACTGTGAGCTTGCAAAAGCATGGTCTACTAAACTTTTATGTCTGGTACATAAAGACTATGGGCGACATGTATGAAAACTGGCACAGACTCGACAGTTGTATTTCTCAGTAACTTAGGGCCACATGTAGAGCGCCCCTTTCATTTCATATAGTGCTCTAGTAAAATGAGAGGGGCTCTTTGATTGGTTGCTATGGGCAATAAGGTGAGTTTTAGACCCAGACAGTTTTCATACATGTGGCCCTTAGTGTAGCATTCGTCAATACGTATGAAAGTGTCTCACAGCACTTTATAAACATGTCCCGTTGTGAGACAAAAACATGTACAAAAATTTGTTGTCCCAGTTTGAAATTGGCATGGATGAATACGACATTAGTGCACCATGTTCTGTCAAGACACTTTCACAAATGTGTTTAATCTTATGGATGTTGCCCGTCATGTCCCCTAAGAATTGGCACAGACAAAATGGTCAAGGGTGTCGGACTTACGTCAGTTTTTGGGGAAATACTTTTTAAACATATGTCAGACAGGGCCAACAACCGTTTTTTTTTTTTACGCAAATCTGCAAAAAAATTCCCCCTGTTCTACTTGTACCAAAATGTTCAGGAATAGGAACATGCCCAAAAAGGACTTTTTTTGTCTATAGACTGTACTGCATCCGCACCACAGCACATCAAGATAACTTTTTTTATCTCAACGGACATCACCAATGGTGGCCAAAAAAAATGTGAATGGGCCTTTACCTCCCTAATTTTCCAAAAACAGGTCGGAAAATAAAAAAAATTTGAATGGTTAAACAAGAATGATTTCATTGGGTTTTTTTTTCTAAACCTTTATAAAAAGGTCTTACGTTTTTCCTGTCTCTATTCAAAGATCTTCGGTGAAAGGGGGGCAAAAAACTTTAAAAATGTTCCTCCATTCATGCGAAATTTTTTCGGTTTTGGCTGAAAAAAAAATAAACGTTTTTTTTTCTACCCCCTTAAATTTTTCGTTTCGACCAAAAAAAACTTTAAAATTTTTTTTATTTGGTTTAAAGTTTAAAAATTGCGCCGGGGGGGGGTTTTTTTTTAGTAAACAGTTTTTTTATAAGGGGTCTAGGGATTTGGCTTCCCGGGGAGGGTTTCCCCCCGGGGGATTTCATGGTCGATTTTTTTTTTTATTTAAAAAAAATTTTGGGGATTGGGGCCAACCCTAAAAAAGAAATCTCAAGGGAAATGGAACTTTTTGTAAGGGACCAGGCTAAATTTTAAAAACAAAAAATTTAATTTTTCAAAGTATTGTTTAATTTAAAATTTCTGTAGTGCTGGAAAAGTTGGACCCCCTCCCCCAAATTTAAAAAATGTTTGGGGTTAAAAAAATAATCCATTTTAGGGGTTTTTATTTTGAAAACCCCCGAAATCCTCAGTACCTGGCTGCAAAAAAGTAAAAAATGTGTGAAACCTACACAGCAAACCCCCCGGGTTTTTAACCGCCATGTTAAAAATTCGGCGGAATACATAACATGTTGCATATTCCATCCGAGACCCACAGTTTGCCATTGGATTCCCATACATTCAAATGTACAGGCCAATGGCAAAAACTAAAATGACCACGTTTTTTTCGCAAATCAGCAAAAAAACTGCGGTCCTGCATAGGACAAAATGCTGTTGACTTTCCAATGTATTCTGTCCTATGATGTGTGCACTCAGCCTAAGGCTAGCTTCACATTATGTTAATCCACTAGTTGGATATACATGGTATTTTTGTATAAAATAAAAATGTGTACTCAAACCTATGCATTATCTTATACATTGACTTCTACGCCTGGACACATTTCCACACTGTAGATGACATGTATGAACAGGGCTGTGCCAGTTTTTCGGTGTGATTCGAGTCAAAAAACTTGTTGAAGCTCTTTTCGATAGATGTAGGAACAGTCATACACCAAAACTTATTATGTGCCAAACATGGCACTTTTGAATGTGCCAAAGGTATGCCCCAAAGAGATATGCATCAAAAAAAGGTGCAAAAATATGTAAGTATGCAAGGATCAAAGTGCAACATAAAAGGTTGCGGCCGCAATGATGAAAAAAAAGGGCTATTTATTACAAAAAAGGTACAGAGGGTAAAAAATAGATGCTCAAAAAAGTAGGTGCCAGCTTTATGAACCCCCCTTTTTAAGATTCATTAATATCGCATTCCACACATATAGATGGATTTCCATTAAATTATAATGGATTTCCATTAAAAATTAATGGTTCGAATCTATAGGAAAAAGTGGACATTAACTGATACAAACTGAAGTTCAGATCAAGAAAACTGATACTTTTGTTTTCATTTGCGTCAGTTTATTTCAGTTAAAACTGTTTTTTTTTCTTATGTCTTAAATTAACAGATCAGTTTACCAAATGTAAGAAAGGGTGCAAACTGTATCCTTTCCATTTTTTTTTTGTTTTTCTGGTTTTATTTTTTTTTTTTTTTTGCAAAACCCTTTTAAAGCCTTTAAAATTTTTTTTTTTAAAAAAAAATAAAATTGATGGAACGAACCAAGCGAAGCCTAAAACCCCATTAAAAACCATGGAGATGTTCATTCAATTTGGAATCAGAAAAACCAGAAAAGAATAAAAGAAACCAAATACAGATGTGAACCTTGCCCTTAGGAGAAAAAAAAATCATCCTAAATCTTTGTGGGTAATCTCTATAGAAGTTCTGCGTTTAAAAAGAATTTCGAGGTCTACAAGATTTATTTAAAAAAAATGGGTCCATAAACTTAAAGCAAGTAATGCTCATGCATTTTCATTGGTTACCTTTCAGTGTGGGTTTATTTATTCACAAATTATCTAATTGATTGATGGTGCTGGGGGACTTAGGATCTAAAAAGGGTTTTGGCCCCTTTTAAAACCCTCCAGGTGTGCAATCACTCAGTCACAATGAACCTGCTATCTGATCTGCAGGCAGCATTTATAGACCTGGGGTGAAATTTTTAAAAAAAAATTTTTTTATATAAAATTTTTATATATTATATATTTAAATTTTTTAAAAATTTTTATATTATATATATATAATTAAAATATTATATATATATATAAAATATATTAATATATATATATATATATATTTATTTGTGGGGAAAAAACTCGTTTTGTGGAGTTTACTATTTAACTTGTGGTTTTTTTTTGGGTTAAATGTCCAGTGGGCGGTCTTATCATGATTGACAGCCCTTTTTTGAGTGTGCTTCGAGACCGTCAATAATAAAAAGACCCCCCCACTGGACTCCCCTTAACCGAATAATAGAAGTTAAATGAGTAAACTCCAAGTTCTACTGAGTCTTTCCCCACAACAATTATTCAGTCGCTGCTCCTTTGCTTCATAAATGTACCGCTATCAGTCATATTAATGTTTTCAGGTTCCCCTTTAAAATGTTTTCCAGCTTAAAATAAAAAATAGACATTGGCTGTGCAATATAACAAAAAACCTACATCCTCATCTTTATACTGTGTGTTATATTGTGAAAATTGTCGGATGTCTCTGGTCTTTGTTGACTACCTGTTTGGTAGTTGGCATGTGACTGTTGCCGCCAATTACGTGACAAACGTCGGGGGACATGGATCCTGGTGCCAAAGGCTTGTGAGCAATGAAGCCAAGACAATGCCACATCAGCACAAAAATCGCTGATTGGTTACAGTGACCAGGTGCCAATAGTCCAATAAGAAGTCAACGAGACCGGAAACACTTCCTAAAGCATTAGCACTGAAACAGCAGTAGGTATAAAGGTATAGAAGTATAGAGGTATAGAAGTATAGAGGTATAAAAGTATAGAGGGGGGTATAGATTTTTTGTGTGGTTTATTAAATAGCTTATTTTTGTTTTATTTTTTTTACTTTATGTAAATATCAAACATTCGACAGGTTTTGAAACAACGTTATATGGAAAATTCAGAGCATTTGCATATTAAGACATGTATGTGATGTTTAGGGCATAGCTGCCGTGTTTGTTAATTGATTACTTTAGTCATCTGAACATTCAGCTGTTTCAGTCTGTCATGTCACATCACTCTGGAACCTGAGATTTCACAGATACATAAGGGTCACTGACTATAAAATCCAAGTTTTCTGAAGATAATAATGATGATTAATGGTTTGACAACAATCAGGAACTCTGTCGGCGCGTCATCGCTTAGGTCTCATACGGTGCCTTTTTGGCACGGAGGGACTTTCTGTATGACCCGGACATCTTGGCTTAAGCATTGAGCCATGTTCCCTATTCGGCTATACCCTTGACCTTTAGGCAATGTATTATTATTATTCTTATTATGTGCATGTGCTTGTGCATCCTTAATTGTCATCATCAGGACATTTTGAGGTATGTAGATGTAGCCATATATTCATTATTTTGGCTATACTTTTGGACATTTAGGTAAGGCATATTTTTTGAACATATATGTCTGTGTATTCAAGTTGTGATTATCAGGACATACTTGATTTTATGGGTATAGCAATATATAAATTATATTACTATCTTTATCTATAGGCTTTATATCATCTGCCAGTTTAAAATACATATTATATGGTAGCCATCTGTACCTATATTTAGATTTTTTGTGCCTTTCTTTCAAAACATTTCTTACTGTATGTTATCTCTATCATTTTGGTATTACCTTTTGTATTATCTTTGGTCCCTACTTTATCCCCTGAGTTGGTCCCTACTTTATCCCCTGAGGAGATCGGTGCATTTGGGAAGATCGAAACATGTTGGGATTTATGGCATTAGGGATTACTAGGGTCTTTTTAGGCTTAGGGCTAAGTTCGAGACAGGGCCTCCCTTTTTTCAGGGCGATTACCCTGTGACCCTTAGGGCCTTTTTGTTTATTTTGAGTTCTTAGGGTTTTCTACGGTTATTTTCCCATTTTTTGTTTTTTGGCGCTATATTTGTTTTTTTGTGTCTGTGGTTTAGTGTGAGTGATGCTCTTTTATTGGTATTTATATTAAAAGTTATATTTTATGATTATTTGTTTCCCTTTTGGTTGGGTAACAATCAGGAAAACACCTGCATGGAGTTTGCATTTTCTTCCCAGGACTGTTCTGGAAACACTAAAGTTGTTGCCACCAAATTGGTCTTAGGATACTGTACCATTTATAGGACAAAGCTACAGAATAGGTTAGTACTATATGAATAACAAGGGCATCCAAATCCATTCATAAGTTTTAGTAGATAAGGAAAAAAGCACATTACCTGTATGTAATATTCCAATCACATTTAATGACCTAGAAGAAATAACCTCATTTTCTGGTAGAATTATAATTGTAATTGTGGAGACCTCAAGTGATGGTTGACTAGACAATCACAATATTTGCTAAGAAATTCTAATACTTAAGCTGACAATATTAGAGAGAAACTCACTTTCAGTAAGGCCAGTGAAAGGTAGAAGTGCTTCAGTATTTTGTGGCTTTCTGACTCCAGTGCTCCCATTGATTGCTATGAATATATCCATAGCCATGCTATCATTGATATGCTGAGGCCTAGATGTTGGATGTGAGTTGATCCTAGTAAGGGTCTCAGACTGTTCCTGTGGGCTTGCTGAAAAACAAATAAAATAAAAAACAAATATTATAGAAACAAAGGATCATTCATCATGTGTGTGTGTATATATATATATATATATATATTATATATATATATATATATATATATATATATATTTATATATATATATATATATATATATTTTATATATATATATATATACACACACACATATTTAGATATACATACAGTACAGCAGGACACCTGCTACTGTGTCACTGAAGTGCCTGGCCCTGGTGGCCAGACCAGCAGTTTTGGATCAGAAATGCTAAGTTACTGACAACTTTTGCCTGTAGTATAGCTACGGTGTAGCTTATATGGGCTGGCTTTTCTGGCTGTAGTGTTAGGTACACGGCCATTCCACCGAGCTAGGCCTGTAAGACCTATTAAAGCCTGTTCCTTCAGGATACCGGGGGAAGAGGGGTTGTGTTTGGTACCTGAAGTTGGGAGCATCATCTGAGCTGAGGTGGAGGCTAACCCCCAAGGTTTGAGGGAAGTCTCAGACCAGAGGACTGGTGAATATTGTTGCTGTTTGTGATGTTCTGTGGTAGGCTCAAACCACCGTTAGAGAGGGACTGAGGATTTTTTGTTTTGTTCTGTTTAATGTACCTTAATCTGCCATAAGAATAAAGCAGGCTGAGGTCAGTTTACAAATGTAGTCGTGTCAGAGTAACATGTTTACTGGATGCTATAACTGTCTTATAAAAGGATGCCAATCCGCAGAGCTTAGTGACCCCAGCACTGTCCAAGATGATGGCCGAAAGTAAGTGAGTGCTCATAATATAAATATATATACATACATATATTTTGTATGGAGGCATCATACTGTGGCAGGCGAGTAGTGTAGCTTAGTACAGGCTCTGCGCATCAGACCTTAAATGGGCATTGCCATCTCAGACATGTATGGAATATAGATAGGATATGTCATAGAAATCTAATAAGCGCAGGTACCACCTCTGGGAACCACGTCTATCTTGAGAATGATCCCCTGAACTTCTCCATGGAGAACGGAGAGGAGGCCACACTTGCGTTCCTCTCTCCAATCATTGTGAGGGATGTCCCATGCAACAGAATGGAGAGTATCATGCATGCTCGGCCACCACTCCATTCTCTGTGGCTGGCTTGTTCCTATCTTCTAACATAGGTTAAGAGAAGGGAATAACTCTTTAAGCCGGTCACAGACATTAGATAATTGTCAACAATACCTGCTGATTTATTACACATACATGCTTCCAGATGGTTCACCAATGGCAGATATTAAGGGAAAGAAGAATCTAGCGCATTGGATTTCAACATGCCTAAATCTTTGTTTCCACAGGAGGTGTCTAGCTGCACATATACTCTAGGCGACATGTATGTATGTCCTTTCAGCCTATTAACTGCCACAGCCCTGTTCTCTAGATTTATATTCAGCTACATGCCAAAATTAGGTGCATTATCATGCGCCCGCAGCACTTTGTAATGTACCTGAGATCCATACATGCCAACTCTCCCGTTTTTGGCGGGGGGGTCCCGCTATTTTGGCCCCCCCCGCCCTACCGGGGAGTTGGCATTTCTCCCGCTGCCAGCAGGCGGCGGGGGTCCTTTAAATGGCCGCGGCGCCGGAGTAGCGCTGGTGGCTACTCCGGCGCCGCGGTCGTTCCCACGGGCGGGTGAGCGGGCGCAGGGTCCGCTCACCCGCCCGCGGTCTCACTGTGCGGGGAGGAGGCAGGAGGGAGCGCTCCCTCTCCCTCCTCCCCTGTATGTACGGCGCCGCTGCGCGCGGTACACACAGATCAGCGGCGCAGGGGAAATGACGCGCGGCTGCTCTCATTCCCCCTGCGTCGCTGAGGAGATCGGGCAGGAGCCTGGCCGGAGCTGCAGGAGCCTGGTCAGGTAAAGTGGAATTTATTATTTTATTTTTATTAACTACATGGGGGGCTCTGCCTGGCTACAATGGGGGGGGGTCTACAGGGCTGGCTACAATGGGGGCAACTACCTGCTGGCTACAGTGGGGCAACTACCTGGCTGGTACTAAAGGGGGCACAACCTACCTGGCTGGCTACAAAGGGGGCAACTACCTGACTACTAAAGGGGGCAACTACCTGACTACTAAAGGGTGGCAACTACCTGCTATTAAAGGTGGGGGCACTACCTTGGCTACAATGGAGGGGCTACTGGCTGGCTACAATGGGGGCAACTACCTGGCTGGTACAATGGGGGCAATACTGGCTGGCTACAATGGGGGCAACTACCTGGTGGCTACAAAGGGGGGCAACTACCTGGCTGACCTACAAGGGGGCAACTACCTGGAGGCTACTAAAGGGGGAAACTACCTGAGTATTAAAGGGGGCATACCTGGCTACAATGGGGGGGGTCTACCTGCTGGCTACAATGGGGGAACTACCTGTGGCTACAATGGGGGCAATACCTGGTGGCTACTATGGGGGCAACTACCTGTGCTACAATGGGGGCAACTACCTGGTGGCTACAATGGGGGGGCAACAACCTGGCTGGTACTAAGGGCAGGCTTCTTCAACCTGGATGGCTCTAAAGGGGGGCTTACTACCTGACTACAAAAAGGGGGGCACTAGCCTACTGACTACTAAAGGGGCAATCCCTGACTAAAAAGGGGGCAATCCTATTTAAAGGGGGGCATACCGGGCTACGAAGGGGAAACTACCTGGAAACAAGGGGGGCTTACCTGTACAGAGGGGGCATCTACCTTGTACAAGGGGGCATTCCCTGCCTGTAAGGGGCACTCCCTGGTTAGGGGGGGGCTTACCTGGCTTAAGGGCTCTCCTGTCTTTCTTCCAAACCCATTATGTAGTTAGGCGGAGTGGGTGTGGCTTTTTGAAGGGGCGTGGTACACAAAAGATGGGCGTGTCCATGCAAATTTTTGCCCTCTTTGATCTCCTGCTTTTCCATTTTCAAAAGTTGGCAACTATAGTCATACCATAACTGTATGATTCTACACATTTATGACAGAAGGATGGCAAAACTGGGTGCATTACTGCTGGAACAGGCAGACCAAGTTAAAAGTGGTTTATCTGAGCCTGATTTGGTGTTTCAGAGCTAGAAAGCACTAAATCTAAGACTCCGAGTAGAACAGGTTCATAAATTCAGGCACATTCTCCACTGCTAATGTGCGCAAAAAAAATTGTCATCTGGGCGGCAAAATACATACATGTCGCCCTATATCTCCTTTTTAACAAAGTGGGGCGCTCACTAATTGTACTGATGCAAATGTTAAGATTGGGCAATGTCACTCTGAATCCATTGGTTCTTATGTTACAGTTCAGTGATTTTTATACTAAGCTTAGCTACAAAGCTAGTATAGGGGACCCACTTTACACTAGGGCCCTATGTATGAAAACTGTCTAGTAGTAAGATTCCCACATAGCAATCAGAGCTCAGCTTTTATTTTTCCAGAGCAATATATTAAATAAAAGCTGAGCTCTGATTAGTTGCTATGGATAAGTGAGTGAGTCAGTCCTGCTGCTTGATAGTCTTACTATCTGCAGGGATGCTGCGGCCTCCGAGTCCTAGCAGAGGAATACTATGCTGCCTCCAGAGTATTCCAGCCGGCAGCGAGAAGAAGGACACAATGCTGCCGGAGCGAGTCTGATTATTTTTTCATGGCCCACTGGGTGAATTAGCTCAATTTAGGGGTAATTTTTAAACGGAAAACTGCCATACCTGCCAGAGGAAAGCCTCAGACGCCTAGGGAGACATTTACTGCTATAGCTTGGAATTTTTTATTTTTTACCTGTCTGACCGCCTATGGGGGAAATTTAGCTGCCTATACCTGCTTATGGGGGTAATTTACCTGCTTATACGGAACATTTACCTGCCTATACCTGCCTATGAGGGACATTTATCTGCCTAGACCTGCCTATGGGAGACATTTACCTGTCTATACCTGCCTATGAGGGACATTTATCTGCCTATGGGGGATATTTACCTGTCTATACCTGCCTATGGGGGATATTTACCTGCCTAGACCTGCCTATGGGAGACATTTACCTGCCTATACCTGCCTATGAGAAACATTTACTTGCTTATACCTGCATATATATGTGTGCTATTTTGTGTGTAGTTAGTATCTATTTAAATGACCAGTATTCAGTGTGATCCTAAATAGGGCGATGTACGAATAAGAAAAGAAGTGGAAAATTATATTGTGTAAACTATCAAAGAATCGCAGTTCACTAATATCAGTACTTGCTAGCATGTGAGTGGCATAAATTTACTAGTAGCCGCTGCATTTCCCACCCTAGGCTTATACTCGAGTCAATAAGTTTTCCTAGTTTTTTTGTGGTAACATTACGTCCCTCTGCTTATATTCAGGTCGGCTTATACTCGAGTATATATGGTACGTTACTTTTAGATGGAGTAGTGTATTTGTACCATCATGGGAGATTTGAAAATATGTATATTTAGACTTTTGTTTTTTCCTAATAATGACGACTTAAACAGAAGGCTGTTTCTTTATTTTTTGGATGTATTTCAGTGGCATCATTAGTATTAGCATTTAATCTTACAACTGAGCGGTCCATGTTAATGAACAATGTGTTTGTATATGTATTTGCATTCAGGGAAATCAATGTCTGTTAGTAACAAACACATAAAAAAAAAAATAATTGCCTTACCTTTTTTAAAATGAAAAGCCAACAGTGTAAATGTTATTACAATGAGCCTAATAAAGAGAAAACAAGATGCATCAGTGAAACTAAAATAACCCTCTATATCAAAAAACTAAAGGATTTTTTAGAGATACGCTGTGGATCTACAGAAGAGATACTGCAGGGGATCTTGTATGATAAGTGTTTGTCCAAGGATGACCAGCAGTTTTATTGTATCATCATTGTGTTTTTTTCAGCAGTAATTGCATTGTGATATTGGATAGACACTGTTTTTAGGCCACACTTTCAGGCCCGTAGTCATATATAAAACAGTATGCAACTACATGATAATAAAAAAAATAAATATGTCACCCATTGATAGGGCAGCACGGTGGCCCAGTGATTAGCACTGTTTCCTTGCAGTGCAGGGGTTCTGGGGCCAAATCCTACCATGGAGAGCAGCTGCAAGAAGCTTGTATTTTCTCCCTGTCTTTGCATGGGTTTTCTCATGGTACTCCAAAATATACTGATAGGGTAATTTGTAATTTAGACTGTGAGCTCCATTGGGGAGGGGTTCAAATGTGTATAATGAGAATCTACAGCACTGTGGTATATAATGGTGCTAAATAAATGTAAAAAAATATACTGGAGTACATGCATTTTCTTCACATTAAACAGTGGCATGCTATTATTTTCAATACTGTACAAAAACCTGTATCCAAACACATTTGGCTCCTCACTGTAATGTTTGGATATCTTTTTAACCTGTGGATACCACATCCTGTTGATGTGGGCACTAAAGGCAACATGTATGAACATTGGCGCTGACAGGTCAGCTCTAAATCGCTTTAAGGTAGTATATAATGCACCAGAATGTTTGAACCTGTTCTTCTGCAGTTCATACAAGTCCGGCTCAGTCAGACCACCTTTAACTTGATCTGGCTGTCCAAACTGTTCAGCACCTAGGTTTGACGTCAAACATTCATAAATGTGTCTAATTCTATGAATGTGGTGCAATGCCCCCAGAATGCCCCAAATCTTTGGCGCATTAAAAAGTGTCGCTCCTGTGCTTATCTCGCAAAAATTTGGAGTGAGACTGTTCATATATCTATAGAACAGGTCTACTAAACCTTTTTGATGCCAGATAACTGGCACAGCCCCATTCATACATGTCGCCCTAAGTGTATTGTGACTGGGACCATGGTGAGTGATGCCCAAATCATAGTGTGTAAACCCACATAATATCTAATAATGATATTATTCCACTATATGGAGCTTTCTTGTTATTTTAAAAACTACATACAGCTTATAAAAAGTGTTGATAGATCCCATATACTGTCATATTATAACATGGAGGTACTGGACTGCATTTGCACTGAAGCCCAATTCCGTGTGTATCATTAACATGTATTCTTTTAAAGGGTTGTCTCACTATATTGATTCATCTTACCTTAGGCCTGTTTTCTTGGTTTCATTTTGAATTCAGGGACATGTTTACTGGCTTCTACTAGACTGCAGTGGAAAACATGTCTGTAGCTATAGCAACCAGTGCTGGCAGCCTATCATGAGAGATTAAACAAGTCTGTAGCTATAGCGACCTGAGGAGCTGATGCAGGCCATACATAGGTAGGACACTGTTAGGGGCCGTTCACACGGCTTATTTCGGCGCGGATTGGTGCCGTACTGCACGCCGGATTTGCGCTGCAGTACGGCTCCAATCCGTCGCAGTAATTACGGTAATCCACCGTTCTCATAGAGAACAGTGGATTCCGTCGCTCCTACCCGCTCGGCGAATCCGCTGGGCGGGGGGAAAGTGATCTGCACATTATCCAGGCGTAATACGTGCCGTGATTATTGTAAGTCTATGGGGCCGGCGGGCCGTGCCCCCGCCCCTTATTCAAGCCGGAATTGCGAGCGCAATCCGGCTCGCAATTACGGCTTGAATAAGCCGTGTGAACCGGGGCTTAATGGACATATATTGTAAAGTGAATTGTTTTTGCAAGATCTTCAACATAAAAAAAGCAAACTTTGTAGTGAGACAACCCCTTTAACCTCTTAACTCCCAGGCCTGAAAAGTAATTAATGACCAGAACGTTTTTAGATCTTGCCTCCTTGCGTTTCAACAGTTGTAACTTTTTTTATTTTTTCAATGACGCAGTTGGATGAGGTCTCTTTTTAGTCGAGACTAGTTGTACTTTATGGGAGAATAGTCTAAATTTACTTATAAATAATTGCAGAATTTTTTTAAAATTTTTTAACATTTTTTTTGTTTTTTTTACCTCTTTACACTGTTCATATTTCACACGTAATAACTTGTTAGATTAATTCTACAGGTTATTACGGTCATGTGGATACCTAATATGTGTAGGTTTGTTTGGGTGTGTAATTTATGCACAATTATTTTTTATTAAATATTTATTTTTATTTATTATTTATTTTTTTATTCTTTTTTTTAAACTTATTTTTTTTTTACTTTTTTTTAAATCCCATGAAGGGAGAACTGTTTTACATTTTTTTTTTTTTTTTTTACACTTACTAATGTATTAGCATATTCATATATGCTAATACATTATAATCTGTATCAGTCTGACAAAGGCAGTGTTCAGGACAGCACATAGGCTGGCCTGATCACTGGCTTGTTACACAGACAGACAGCTCTGGGGCCATTCTAGGTCCCCAGGGCTGACTGTGCAGCCATTCCTCGGGCTCTGTCGGGTCACCAGGTGTTCCGATCACCCGACAGAGCAGGGGAACCCTTTGATTGCGGTGCGGTAACGCACCGCCACAATCAAAGGGTTAAAGCATCGGGTTGCGGAGGTTTGCTCCACTACCCGGTGCTCGCAGGAGATGCTCTGGGATCAGGGCTGTGTAGTACAGCCCTGATCCCAGCGCAAACCCTGAAGTCTACAGTGACGCCAAAAGACGTCGCTGTAGACGAACGACCTGCACCAGCTGACGCTAAAAGTCAGTGGGCGTTCGTTAAGGGGTTAAGTCATCTCCTGTCTAGTCTACTGCAACACTCTTCTCTGTAGCATGCCATCAAGCTCCCCTTCAATCCATCCTCAACTCTGCTGCCCGTGTTATCAACCTCTCTCCTCACTACTCCGCTGCCTCTCCCCTCTGCCAATCCCTTCACTGGCTACCTATTGCCTAGCAAATTCATTTCAAGTTACTAACCATGACCCACAAGGCTCTCCATAACCTCTCTCCTCCATTCATCTCTGCCTTAATCTTCAGATATCACAATCTCCGCTCACAGGACCTTCTTCTCTGCTCTCCTCTTATCAGTTCTTCACATAACCATCTCCAAGATTTCTCTTGTGCTTCCCCCATACTCTGGATCTCACTGCCCTAACACATCAGACTCTCCCCCACTCTCAAAGTTAACCTGAAAACCCATCTCTTCAGGATAGACTGTAACCTACAATAACCCCGCTGCCACTACACCACCCCACAAACATGTCTGCCCCTCACCTTCTGTCTTTTCCCCTTCCCTGTAGACTGTAAGCCTTTGCAACCAGGGTCCTCTCTTCCTCTGTACCAGTTGTTTGATACTTATTATTGCCACCGTACATTTTTTACACATTATGTGTGTAACCCCCCCTCGAATGTACAGCTCCCTGGAATCAATGGCGCTTTAAAAATAATAATAATAATGTCTATCAGTCAATTACTTCTAAAAGGTTAAAGTTTCTTCTTGGGGAGAGAACCATTGTGATATATGGAGACTTATAGGCCATGCAATAAAATATTAAAATAAACTCTAGTGATGCAAGCTGGAGCACCAACTGTTTCTAAGCTCTTAAATGAGTCTTCATTGGATGCCACTTCCAATAGGTGGCATCAGAGTCCTATCTCACTTTCCTAGAGATCTTTTGAATTATCAGTTACTTCACCGCTCCATGTATACACCGTCCAACAAATGCAAGGCTTTCCTTAGTGCTTGTGTTGCCACTTGTTTTCATGTACACTCATGTAGACTTACCTGGGGAAAGGTAGGGTCATTTGGGCAACAGTACTTCCTTTTAGTCTGCCCTATGCCCTGCCTGCTGTGCAATTCTTGCCAACATCAGAGTATCTTTGCACATTCCTGTATACATAGCATGATGGATGATGTAGGATTATTTTGGCCAATGAATGAGAAGAAGAGCTTAAAGGGTTGTTCCTATCTGCTAATCTCCTGGTCACCTGGCTATATTTCGCAGTTCCATAGAAAAAAATACAAAGAGCTGAGCAAGGGCATCCATCTATCTGTTCTCGCCAGCCCCAGAACATGACCCTGAGCAACGCCTACCCTTCTCTGCTGTAGTCAATACCCCTTCCCATCAGTATCCCCCTAAATAAAGACAAGACACCTATATTGGATAATTTGGCCACAGCAGCCATTTTATTAAACACACAAATAACAAATAAATAACAATTGATTAGCCTGCAAATGAGTATCCATCCCCAAACCCCCATTTGCACTAATCCAATACACCCCAACAACTTTCCGAACACTAAAAGAACCCCACTTGGGGCTGAGGTCCTTGGAGCCAAACAATGATTCAATCAACCCGGGTCTGGCGAGAAGAAAACATCCTCTTTCTCTCCGCAGTTTTGCCCCCAGCCGTCACCCCCGGCTTCAGGGCACCAAAATTCCTCTTTTTCCGCAGTTTTGCCCCCAGCCGTCACCCCCGGCTTCAGGGCACCACAAGCCACCTCAGGCGGCTAACCATTCCGTCACCTGCTCCCAAGGACACCGCCCTGTGGAGCCCCAACCTTCGCCAGACCGGTCCAACCAAGAAAAACTGGGAGCCAAGCCGAGCCTGACTCCCCCGCTAATTTCCACCGACCCCAAGGACCCCAACCCGCCACAGCTAGCGCTCGTGACCCCTTACGAGCGCAACGCCCCCAACAGCCCCAAAGCCCTCTCAAGCCCCTCGCGAATGTCTAGTGACCACATATCTAACCCCACCGCGTTCAAGTGAACCCCATCGCTACGCCAAAATTCGCCAACACCCGGTTCTAATTCCCTATGCCTTACCCCGAATCCCCCATTCCTGACCACAAATGTTGCAACCGCCTTATTTACCTTGAGCCTAGCCCTATTAATCCCTGTCAAGGAATCAGCATGCCTCCACGCCAATCTAGGCACTATATCAGACCAAATGATAACCATCCGGGGATAGAGCGACCATAAACGCAAGAAATCAAATCGAATGTCCCTTATCAGTTCCCTGATGGGTCGTAACCCCAAGTTGTTCCCCCCAGCATGAAATACAGCGATATCCGGAGCACGATCCCAAGACACAAAGCGCTGAAAATCAGGAACAACCTGACCCCATAAAAGTCCTCTCTTCCCGATCCATCGAACCCTAGCCATTGCTTCCGGAATACCCAACTGTCTGCCACTTGCTCGTAATGCCGCGCGCTGTGCACCCCAGTGTACATATGAGTGCCCGAAAATCCAAATTAACCGCTGCCCTGTAATGAGAAAAAAGGAAGGGTGGGGTGGAGTAGCAGGAAGATAACATGCAATACCAAAGAACTAGCCCTAACCGCCCCCCCCCTTTTTTACCTCTCCCGTTATGGTATCTGGACCAAATGCGGGCAAATATACAATTTATATCGGTCCGAGTCCCATCTGCCTATTTTTCGAACCGCCTCGGCGTCCAACCCCCACCCGGCCGCTTCTGTAGCCGCTCCAATCCGGAATGAATGTGGTGCAAAGCTACCCGGATCTAAACCCAGCTCCCCTAAACAGCACCTAAATACCGCTGTACACAGGAACCGAGACCGGTACCGTCCATCTGCATGGACCAGTAAGGGGCCCAGTGAACCCCCGCAACGGCCCCGATAATCTTCAAAGCAGTTAACTGGGCACATTATGGACCCCCTAACCGCCCCCAGTCGTAACCACTTACCCCTACCTGCTTGATCCATCTTTGATCTCCTAATATGTACCAGCAGGCCCTCCTGCCTCTGTTGCACATCCTCCCATTGTAATCCCCCAGCTACGTCCCTACTTGGACACACCAATTCACCTATGCGCAAGGGCTCCAAAAAATGCCAACGCAAAAGCTAAACGAAAAAGACTAACTTCGAATACCGACGAACAAACCCCCGGCAGCTTATGACCCAGTCGCTCTAAAAGATTAAACATGACTGGGCGTCGATTATCTGCTACCCTGGTGCCCCGTCTCAAGCCTTTTAGAGCCTGCACCACACAAAAAGCCTTTGACACATCCCTCAGACCCCTTGTTTTGAAACCAAATGCCAAGGCCAACATAAATCTTGTAATTTTTGAGACCGACCACCCCTCATTGACCACGTGCCCAATGAGACTAAACAATGCTGCCATTCTTTCCCCATCCATGGTTAGTGGCCCTACACCTTCCCCCCATCGCTCCCAAAGGACCCAATACGCAGAATATGCGTCCCACGTAACCTTGGTTAACGATGACCTGAAAAGCTGATTCGCGGTGTCAAAACCAATGTCCATAATTCCAGAGGGCACTCCAATCCCACTGCCGCTGCCTCCGGTGCCAGCTCCCGAAAACGCTCCAACTGCAAACGAGACAGAGCATCAGCCAAGTTGTTTTTAATTCCCGGGACATGCTCTGCCACCACCCATGCGTTAAGTCCCAGACACCGTAACACCAGTCGACGCAATAAACAAAGCACCGGGGGAGATGAAGCGGACAGGGAATTAATGGCCTGTACAATGCCTAAGTTATCACAGTGAAAGCGCACCTTTTTATTCCTGAACCGGTCACCCCATAGGTCCACCGCCAAATCGGGAACAATTCAAGAAGGGCTAAATTCTTCACTAACCCCGCCTCCAACCATGTCTCAGGCCATCACCCGGCACACCATTCCCCCTGGCAAAAGGCACCGAACCCGACACTCCCTGCCGCATCCGTAAAAACCTCTATGTCTGCATTGTTCAGAGCCCTATCCAGGATGATGGATCGCCCGTTGTATTGACCCAAAAACGACAGCCAAACATGTAAATCCTCTTTCAAACCCGTCGTCAAGCGGATGAAATGATGCGGCTCCCGACTACCCGCTGTCGCCCCTGCCAAGCGTCGCGAGAACACCCTCCCCATTGGGATGATGCGGCAAGCAAAGTTCAGCTTGCCCAACAATGATTGTAATTCCTTAAGTGTCACTTTCTTACAAGTCAGCATCCTTCCAATTTCTTGCCTCATATCCACCAGTTTATCCTCTGGCAAACGACACTCCATGCTAACCGAATCAATCCGTAGCCCCAAGAAATTGATGGACGTGGTAGGACCCTCCGTTTTTTCCGGGGCCAATGGAACTCCGAAATGTCCTGCTACCCATTGCATGGATGCCAACAGCGAACCGCAAATCTCTGAGTCCGCTGGGCAGATACAAAGAAAATCATCTAAGTAATGGATAACTGATGATAACCCCGACACATCACGTACCACCCATTCTAAAAACGAGCTAAAAGCTTCAAAGTAGAAGCATGATATAGAACACCCCATCGGTAAACACCGATCTATAAAAAACGACCCATCCCAATAACACCCCAACAGCCGAGCACTCTCAGGGTGCACCGGCAACAACCGGAACGCGGATTCAATATCCGTTTTTGCCAACAGTGCCCCGCGACCGTAACGTCTAACCCAGCGAAGCGCCGCGTCGAAAGAGGTGTATACCACGGAGCACAATTTCGGGTCAATCCCATCATTAACCGAAAATCCTTTCGGAAAAGACAGATGATGGATTAACCGAAATTTTATTGAGTTCCTTTTTAGGAACCACTCCAAGAGGAGACACCACTAAATTCGGAATCGGCCGTGACCCGAAAGGACCCGCCATCCTGCCCAAGGAAACCTCCTTCTCTAACTTATCTGCTACCACCCCGGGGTGCAGCAAAGCCGACCGCAAATTTTTTAACGTAAAGGGTATCTCATGCGCCGGCGATGGGATACGAAAACCCTCCCGGAATCCGCCGTCTAGCAATTGCGCCGCCTTCCGGTCTGGGTACCTATTTAGGTACGGCTCCATCGCGATGATATTCACCGGAGTCACCCACTTGAGGAGGACCAGACCCTCTACCCTTTCCTTTACGAAAACACCAGGATGCCCCATGGGAGGAAGCGCTGCACGCCGAGCAAACGTGCTTAAAGCGGCAGCTTGTCCCGAACCTACACTGGTTCTCGTTAAATTGCCAGCAGACCCCGGCTTTGAATCCCGCTTGGGATCCACTTCCAAAAGACCCAGAGCCCCCCTGCTGTCCAGAACCTCCAGGTCCAACCTGAAAGGGCTGGCCATACCGAGTGGGAGCCATAACCCTCAACCATAACCCTATGTTCTTCTGGTCCCATCTTATTGATAGCCTAACCGCCTTCCGCTGACGAAACTGTTCGTCATAGCGGAGCCATGCTTGCCCCACGTAAACCCTCTGCACCTCCCCTATCGCATCTAGATAACAGAAAAGAGCTGAACAATTTTCTGGGGCTTTCTCCCCCATGACACTCGCCAGAATGGCAAACGCCTGCAGCCAATTCTGAAATGTCTGGGGAATCAGCCGCCATCTCAGCTTCTCTTCCGGCCCCCCCCCGCGGGGCGACGCGCGCCAACTCCGCCCCCTCACCCCACGCTCCGGACGGCGCGCCGGGTCATGTGGAGCCTCCCCTTATGGGCTGCGCCCGAATGTCTGGCCCCGTCCTGGAAGTTTGCAGATGAAAACAACCCCTATGAACTACAACCGGGCACTGTTTGGAGTTGGCTTTACTTCCCTTAAAACAAAAGGAACAGATGCTGAAATCTCATTACCCAATCCTCCTGCAAAATCTGCAAATAAGAAAGACTCACGAGATTGATATATATATATATATATATATATATAATATATATATATATATATATTATATATATATATATATATATATATTTATATTATACAGGGGCGTAACTAGAGAAGCCTGGGTCCCATAGCGAACTTTTGGATGGGGCCCCCTACCCTCCCCCCTTGCCCACCTCCCTGATCACGAACATTTACCAGGACATGCTGTTAGATAATACAAGGGGTAAATACCTCACCATACATATCACCATCATACTGCTACCAAACAAATCCCACTATACCAAGACCAACATTACTAATAACCCTATTACATAGGAACCTGATTATACCGCCAGAACATGACCACAAAGTGACTGAATAATACCCCTACACTATTACTGATCAGTACACAAAGACCAATAGTACCGCCATATAGTGGTATATACCAGTGTACACAGGCTCTGCAGACTGTATATAACCACCATACAGTGACCATATAGTGGTAGACACCAGTGTACACAGGCTCTGCAGACTGTATATAACCACCATACAGTGACCATATAGTGGTAGATATCAGATACACAGGTGCTTTGCAAATAGTTTACTTACATTTAGGGCCTCACAGGTGACGTCTTGTCTGAGGAGTCGTTCACTTTCTCTTTTCTTCTCTATTCGGTCCAGACCTCCATGATGACTTGCTCCATCCACCACTCGTCCCTGTAGAATTTACAACACAAACACCTGAGACTCCTCACTTTTTTTTATCATTTTCCCAACTGAGTGCCCCCTCCCCTCATGTACAAACTCTCCATTTATAATGGCCCAAATGGTAAGAATTACTCCCTGGTAATTATGGGGCACCCCCAGTCGGTATGTAGGTAGAACGGGGCCCCCGGGCGGTAGCTTGGCACCCACCGGGCAGTAGCTAGGGGAGACGTAGGCAGCTTCGGGCCCCCGGGCGGTAGCTTAGGGTTCCCATGTAGATAGAATGGGGGCCCCCTGTAGCTTAGGCCACCCCTGTATGTAGAATAGGGCCCTCTGTAGATTAGGGCCCCCTTATAGGCAGAATAGTCCCCCCCGTAGATTAGGGCCCCCTTATAGGCAGAATAGTCCCCCCCGTAGATTAGGGCCCCCTTATAAGCAAAATAGTCCAACCCTCAGATTAGGGCCCCCTTATAGGCAGAATAGTCCCCCCCATAGATTAGGGCCCCCTTGTAGGCAGAATAGTCCCCCCCATAGATTAGGGCCCCCTTGTAGGCAGAATAGTCCCCCCCGTAGATTAGGGCCCCCTTGTAGGCAGAATAGTCCCCCCCAGAGATTAGGACTCCCCTGTAGGCAAATAGTTCCCCCCAGTCATTAGAGCCCCCTGTAGGCATAGTTCCCCCCTCTAGTTATTAGGGCTCCCTGTAGGCATAGTCCCCCCCCTAGTTATTAGGGCCCCCTGTAGGCATAGACCCCCCCCAGTAATAGAGCCCCCTTGTAGGTATAGACCCCCCAGTAATAGGGCCCCCTTGTAGGTTTAGACCACCCCGCCAGTAATAGGGCCCCCCGTAGCTTATTACTCACCTGGCCGCGCTCCCCCGGCGTCTCCGCCTCCTTCCGGCCCCAAGCCTGCTGCTTTAGGCTTGGGGTCGGGACAGGAAGCTCGGCAGGCGGCGCGATGATGTCACTTCCGCCGCGCCGCCTGCAGAGCTAGGTACGGCAGGGGCAGGAAGCACACAGCTCTCCCTGCCCCGCCGTTCATCTTAATTGTATGCGCGTCGCACGGACGTGCATACAATTAAGAGAGCCTCTGTGAAGCAAGGGGGCGGAGCTTATATAAAGGAAGTCATGTGTGGTGAGCTATTCCCTCTTTTTGATCCATTCTAGCTAGCGTCATCATTCCCTCTTTTTTTTCCCTTTTATCATACTATAGGTTAGTTGTGATTTTTAATATACCATTATGAATAAGTGACATGAAAACTGTGGGGGATGGATCAACATGCTATAGTGGAGCTGCAGGGTGGACTTATATTCTACAGGGAAGCATCTCACCGCCAAAATGAATCATGGGGCTACCACACGAGTGTCTTAAGCAACAGTTCAGGAAACCCGTGCCCATGTTCATTCTTCCGTCTGGTTTTCGGACAGAATATGTACATTTCTATAGGAAGGGAGAGGGCTTTTCTCCGCTTATCGTGGAGAAAAGCCGTGCCCCCTGCGGCCATGTGCATGGCACAAAAACAGGATAAACCAACCGGTATTTGTCCTGTGCCGTGTAAACTGGCCCTTAGAATTGGACCTCTGCTGACTGGCAAAGGGTTGGACATTGGCGTGTAAGCAGAAAAATTAGAGAGAATATTCACTGCATGGCTTCTCACACCTGTGACAACCTGCCAAGATCTTATTGAGTCACTCCCAGCCCGTCTATGCTGCACAGTGGTTCCTCTGGATATTACCTAGTGGTCATATTAATATGATTCAACTGTATATTTTGCTATATAAAATCCCACAAAAATCCTATTTGGTGTGATATCCTTTTATTTTTTACACACCACTTTGGATGATGTCTGCCAGCAGATGCCTATAGAAAGAGTGCTTCAATGTGCTATGAACAGAACCTAAACCATGTAGACTATAATATTTTATACAATTTCATGCTTTTCCTTTTCTATTAAAATAAATGTACTCATAATCAAAAGCTAAATATCCAGGAATCATTCATGCAACTGACGGGAGGTTTTATTTCATCATGTTAGATGTATGGAAAGGAAACATTAGTCCCATTCCCTTCTCCCTAAGGCAAACACATCAGTAATAAAATATCGCAGCCACTCTAGAGCTTTGGTAATCATTGATAATTAGATAGCCTAAATATCAAGCCCTATAAAGCCAACCTGCTAGAGCATTGGCAGTGAAACATTTAATCAGGTTGACAAAAGAACATGAAATAGAAAAGCAGCAAAAGGCAAGTCAGACACCTGAAGTGGAGAGGTATGTAATGAAAAGGAAGGAAAGTGGTGCTGCAGCTTCTTGCTGGTGCAGTCAAGTGTGAAAATGAAAATCTTAAAAGCCCTGGGCTATATTTACAGGTCATTGCAAAACTCTATCAGAAAGCGTGGCTTTTAACACACTATTCTAGGGAAACTGAAACAATTAGTATTAGCATGAGAGCACACCACAGTTGATTTGGCAGAAAAGTTAATTGTTTTTATCCACCCGCTTAACAGAGTAATTTTGTCTCAGCAAACATCAATACCAAATCATTCCCTGCTTCTTCCTGGCCACGTTCTAGGCTCCGCTCAGGCCTCTATCTGTGTGCCGCACTGAGAGCTCTCCTAATTGGAAATTGACATTTTTTCAATGTAGAAAATTTGAATAAAAAAATTTCGTAGTTTCCCCCACATTTTTTAAAGAAAACATTTCTTAGCTGCTCAAAATGTTACGTTGCCGCACTGTGTTCTAATAGATAAAATATACTTCATGAAATTAAGATTGTGCCCAGAGAGGCTCTGTCATCTGCTATGCAGGAAATAGATTTGGAAATGGCAAAGTAGACAGCTGAGACTTTGCATGTAAGTTATGCAGTCAACAGTTCCCTGTATGTCTAAAGAAATTGTCCAGTTTGAACAAAACATGGTTGCTTTTACCCAAAAAACCAACTCTCCCCGTTTTTGGGGGGGGGGTCCCCTATTTGGGGGGCCCCTCCCGCCCTCCCGGGGGGGAGTTGGGATTCTCCCGCCGCCGCAGGCGCCCCCGGAGGTTTTTAAATGGCCGCGGCGACAAATAGCGCTACGCGCTCTCTTTTCCGCCAGGCCCCTCCTACGGCGGGGGAAGGGCCGCTGCGCCCGCTTCACCCGCCCCGGGTCTCGCTGTGCAGGGAGGAGGGGAGGGGGATCGTTCCTCCCTCCTTTCCCCCCCCTGTATGTTAAATGCCAGTGCGGCCCTACATACAGGTCGCGGCGCAGGGGGAAATGCGGCGCGGCTGAGGGGGTGACCCGAGCTGCTCTCACTTCCCCCTGCGCCGCTGAGGAGATCGTCCGGATGAGCGGCCGTGCTGCAGGAGCCTGATGAGGTAAGGTGGATTTATTATTTTATTTTTATTAGCTATTATGGGGGCTCTGTCTGCAAAATGGGGGCACTTCCTGGGCAACAGAGGGGACATCTACCTGGCAAAGACGGGGCATCATACATGGCAACAGAGGGGGCATATACTGGCAACAGAGGGGCGCATCTACCTGGCAACAGAGGGGGCAATACCTGGCAACAAAGGCGGCACTACATTGCAAACAATGGGGGGCACTACATGGCAACAATGTGGGCACTAACTGGCAACAATGGTGCGCACATACCTGGACAAACAATGGGGGGGTGGGCACCTACCTGACAAAACAATGGGTGGCACCTACCTGGTAACAAAAGGGGGGCACCTACACTGATACAGAGGGGCATATGCTTGGCTTCAAGGGGGGCATCTACCTGCCTGTATGGGGCACTCTCCTGCTTATGGGAGTTGCTACCTGGCTAAAGTGCATCGTCCTGGCTTTCTTACATAAGCCGTTATGCAGTTAGGTGGAGTGGTGTGTGGCTTTTTGAAGGGGCGTGACATACCGACAAGATGGGCGTGTCCATGCAAATTTTTGCCGCGTAGCGCGCCACCCACTAAAGTCTCCTGCTTTTTCATTTTCAAAAGTTGTCAACTATGCTTTTACCCAAATACAGTGACAGGCCTGTCACTGGCTTGCGTCTGGTATTAAAGCTCAGCCCCATTGAAATTAGTGGGTCTAAGCTGCAATACCACATGCAACCTGTGCACAGAAGAAAAGCAGCCATGCGTATCTAAACATGGACAACGCCTTAACATACATAACTCTACATCATGCAATCAGAAAGGGAGACTTGTCTGGGAGGAACAAACCATAGCAGTGACAGGACGGCCGCTGAGTTGTATCTGATACTGCATCTCAGCTCTATTGAAGTGACTGAGTCTAAGCTGCAATACCAAATAAAACCTGTAGACAGCCATGGCACTGTTAAAGGGGTTGTCCATAAGTAGATAAAGGAGACTGCTTTCTTTCAAAAACAGAACAACTCCTCTCCATAGGTTCTTTTGGCAGCTCAGGTCTAGTGCAGTAACTTGGGCTGAGCTGCAATATCACACACAATCTGTACATAGGTGTGGTGCTGTTTTAAGAAAAAAGCAGCCATGTTTATCTAATCATGCACAACTCCTTACCGATGCATGCCATAAGTTTTCACATGGCGTCAGAGATAGGGAGGAGCCTGTTTGGAGTTTGAACAAACAGGGTGCTTTCTTCCAAAAACAGTGCCACACCTGCCACTGAGTTGTGTCTGGCATTGCAGCTCAGCCACATTAAAGGTAAATGGGTCTAAGCTGCAATACCACATACAACCTGTGGGCAGACATAGCAGTATTAAAGGGGTTGTCCATGATTAGAAAAAGGAGGATGCTTTCCTCCAAAAACAGCGCCATTCCTAATAGGTTCTTTAAGTTGCAGCTCAACTACAGTGCAGTGACTGGTGCTGAGCTGCAATATCATACATAACCTATACACAGGTGTGGTGGTGTTTTAAGAAAAACACAGGCATGTTTATCTAATCATTGACATCTCTTTAGGGTGCTTTCACACGGTGCATTTTTGGTGTGTTTTTTCAATGCATTTTTTGTGCAGGAAGGCACAGCAATTAATGCTGAACATTGCTGCACAAAAATTGCGGCAAAAATCGCTGTAAAAATTATGATTTTACTGTGATTTTTGCAAAAACGCACCATGTGAAAGCACCCTTACCAGTGCATGACATAACTGCATGTCATGCATTCAAAAAGGGAGACCATCCTTTAGCAGCTGGATCTGAGATAGATAACTTTGATCCCAGCCTTTTAACCCTTTAGATGTCACAGCAAATTGATCTGCACCATCTAATAGATTAAGAAATGGTGCTGCGCCCCATTCCAGTCCACAGTTGACTTCCACAGGATGCTGACCTGTGGCCATGGCAGGCTGGGGGCCATAGGCAGGATATAATAGGAGAGTCATTACTGTACTCTGCTTTGCAATATATTATTATTGCAGAAGAGTGTACAAAAGATTGCGCTGCCTAGTGGACAAGTACCTTAGGGGGACTAAAATTAGAAGTAAAAAACTTAACTTAAAAACCAAATAAAATATTAAAAGTTAAAAAAAAAAACTTTTAACCATTTTGCAAATAAAATAATAAAAAAAAAAGTTAAACTTTTGGTATCGCTTGTTTTGTTGTCTGATCTATTAAATTTGTATTTATTTGAAAGGTGAATGTGTAGAAATAATACACAACTTCAAAATTGAGGGATTTTCGGTCATTTTATGTCCTTAGAAAAATGTAAAGCAAAAGTGACAAAAAGTCATTAGTATCCCACAATGATACTAATAAAAACTATACTTCAGTCCAGAAAAAACGAGTCCTCACTCAAGTGCATAGATGGAAAAACAAAGGACGTTTTGGGTTTCAAACTTTGGAAATCACTGAAATCATACTGACCACCAGAATACAGATAGCATGTAATTTATGCTAAACATTAAATTCTATAAAAATAGTGCCCCCACATAAATTCCTCAATTTTTTTGTTCACAATAAACTCCAGAAATATATTTTTTTTATAGTTTCCCCGTTACTTAGCGCAGTCAATGTTACTATTAAAATGTACATCTCATGTAAAGAAAACAAGACCTCTTTTGTCTATGTAGACAGAAAAAAAAAATTAAAGCAGGCAAGAAGAAAAAATGAATGTGCCGTAAAAAAGAAAAAAGAAAAAAAGGGCAGTGGTGGGATGGATTAATAGAAGAAAACAGTAATTTTTTAATTCCTGGGCAAGCAGTCATGTTCCTGATAAACAGATTTAATATGGTAAGTGCTTATTTGTTTATTTCATTGAATATATGGAAACAGCAGGTTTCTACAGCGCTGTACTGTCATCACTTACATTTACCCATATCCACACCTAAGTTTATAAACTACTTTCCTGTCTCAAATACACTTATTACAATTTCATAGTAAGACATTAAATTCTTTAAGTGTAAGAGACAACTAGAGTAACCAGAACTAACCCATAAAAATATAGGGCGACATGTATGAATTCAAATCCGCCTTTTTTTTTACTTAATGCCGACACCCCAGTTCCAATTAGATATAGAGGAGTGTAGAATACGACAGTATGTATGAAAATGTTTGGCGCATTACGTAGAGTTTAATGCGCCAAACTTTGTATGGGAATAGAGTGTAATGTGCCGAAGTTTGTATGGCAGTTCCACATCAAACTTTGGCGCATTAAAATGTGTCATCGGGCGCACATTGCACCAAGTTAGGTTGTACGCCTGTAAAGAACCGGCAATATATGGCAAAAAAGCCATATGCAGATTCATACATGTCACCCATAGATATTCCGTGCTGATGCTGTCTTTGATCAGATTCAAAGTCCAGGACCTCAGTGCTGTAAGGAAACAATGCTAACCTCTGAGCCCTCATGAGTTTTGTAATGTTTTCAGAAAGTTTTGATACAGATAAACTACTAGGCCATGTTCACATTCTATTAGAAGCAGATTCCATCCAAAAAGGCCGCACTATTATGTCTGGTAAATTGACTAACACCATGACAGAAACCTAACAGACCCTGTTAAGGTCCATGTAATCCATCAAGCGCATTTGGTTTCCGTCATGTAGTGGATCCATGACGGAAAAGAAAACTGAAATAACACAGGTATAAATGTAGTCCTACACGTTTACAGATAGAAGAATGGGGAATATTGCCAAAAAGTGAAAAACTGTAAAATATACATCACTTGAAAACCAGAACTGGACAATTTTAGAAAATGTTAACAACCATCCCTTACTCTATTGCTATGATTAGGATTTCACATAAAGAAGTCATTCTTATAACAAATAGATTTTCCAACATTAATCTTCAAAATATATCCAAGTGAAATGCAGCCTGGAATTTTGTTTATAATAAACGATATAATTGTTTGTCAATATAAGTAACGTTACAAGACTCGCATTCAAAATCCACCATAAAAGAACGATTGCCTTGCAGAAAAATTCACAGTAGATTCTTACCTCACATGGTCTCCCAGTAACATTTTCCTGAAAAGCAAATCTAAATGTGAAATTCCTTTGCTCACTGTGCTGCTTGTTAATCAATACAAATAGCTGGAGATAAAGTTTTTTCAGTATTTTTTCCCTGCTTCCAATGTATATGATGATAGATCTAATCCATGTTCATATTAGGCCTTGATATGAAGGAATCTTAAATCCTGGTTAAATATAGTAAGAATAATTTGTTTTTCTCCATAGCAAACAGGCAGAAGCATTACTGAAGACCTTTCCATAAATCTTCTCTCTGGTCCTGGTCAAGATAAAGACAACCAGCATGTAGTCTCCATTGAATGCTCCTCCCTACATTACATTAGCAAAAGGTGGAGCAGGCCACACAGGGGTTGACTTGTGTAAACTATGGAAGTAGATTTCTCCTGTCCTTCTTACTGATAATACTGTACAGCAATAAGAATTTATATCACAATTTGTTATCTGTATATTTACATAGGGCAATATGAGACATTCAAACATAAGAAGTAAAAAGTAAACCAGGATAGCGCGTCAAGTGCAATTAAATGTTATTGGAAAAAATTGCTCAGAATAATTACAAAAAATAAACAAAGAATAGAGGCCATAGCTGACAACCAATCTTAAAAACACACACAAAAAAAGAACAATCACAGAGTCAGATAAGAACCTTAGATGCATAAAACATCAACATGCACATTTTGCTGGTATATTTTGCATGTTGTGTTTCATGTTATTATCTGACCCTGTGATCTTTTTTTGTGTGTGTTTTTAAGATTTGGTAGTCTGCTATAGTCTGTATAGCTTTATTTTTCATAATTATTCTGTGTAATTTTGTCAGTACTATTAACAAAATGTAATTGTTCTAGGGATGTGCTATTCTGCTTTCATGTCACCTTTTTACTTCATATGTTTGAATGTTTCATATTGAACTATGTATATGTACAGATAACAAATTGTGATATACAGTCTCACGTTCTTATCTGACCCTGTGGTTGTTCTTTTTTTGTGTGTGTTTTTAGTACTCTGCTATGGTCTGTATAAGTTGTTTGTTGTAAATACTTATTTGTGCAATTTTATCGTTTTTTTTTGTTTTGTTTTTTTTTATAACTACAATATAATTGCACTAGGGATGTGCTATCCTGGTTTCATGTCACCTATTTTCTTTATATGTTTGGATGTTCTTTCTTTGACAAGTTGATATTGACTCCAATAGATAATTAGTGGTGCCTGTTCTTCTTTTATATATTGACAATGTGAAATAAGCTACCAATAAGCTACCTATTTACGTGCTGGGTGACCTATATGCTACCTATATACCTGCTGGGGGACCTATAAGCTACATATATATTTGCTGGGGGATCTATAACCTGCCTATACACCTACTGTGGGACATAAAGCCTATACAGTATATATGTCCCCCAGCACATATATAGGTAGCTTATACGTTCCCCAGCAAATATATAGTTAGCTTATACGTCCCACGGCACATATACACTCACCGGCCACTTTATTAGGTACACCATGCTAGTAACGGGTTGGACCCCCTTTTGCCTTCAGAACTGCCTCAATTCTTCGTGGCATAGATTCCACAAGGTGTTGCAACGATGCTCAATTGGTACCAAGGGCCCAAAGAGTGCCAAGAAAATATTCCCCACACCATGACACCACCACCACCACAGCCTGAACCCTTGATACAAGGCAGGATGGATCCATGCTTTCATGTTGTTGACGCCAAATTCTGACCCGACCAGCCGAATGTCGCAGCAGAAATCGAGACTCATCAGACCAGGATACGTTTTTCCAATCTTCTACTGTCCAATTTCGATGAGCTTGTGCAATTTGGAGCCTCAGTTTCCTGTTCTTAGCTGAAAGGAGTGGCACCCGGTGTGGTCCCTTTTGCTGCTGTAGCCCATCTGCCTCAAAGTTCGCCGTACTGTGCATTCAGAGATGCTCTTCTGCCTACCTTGGTTGTAACAGGTGGCTATTTGATCACTGTTGCCTTTCTATTTAGCTCGAACCAGTCTGCCCATTCTTCCTTTGACCTCTGGCATCAACAAGGCATTTCCGCCCACCAGGACTGCCGCTCACGGGTTGTTTTTTCTTTTTTTAAACCATTCTCTGTCCCCCTTTAGAGTTGGTTGTGCGTAAAAAACCCAGGAGATCAGCGTTTCTGAAATACTCGGGCCCAACCCTTTTCGGGGCACCAAAAACCCGCCACTTTCCCAAGGAAACTCAAATCATTTTTCTTCCCCAACTAAAGCTGGGTTTTGAACGGGCAGGAGTTTTGTTTTGGGACCTGTCTAAATCCCTTTAAACCCCCACTGATTCCCCGCCTTTGGGGTTTTGGCTGATTAGAAATTAAGTGTTAACGAGCGGTTGGAACGGTTAACCAAATAAAGGGGCCGGGATGTGAGTGAAAAGGGGGCCAAATTTAAAAAAAAAAACTAACAGAAACACCCTTTCCCCATCCCCTCACTTCCTGCCCCCCAGTTTTTTCCTTTTCACAGGAAACGTGAGGGTCCCCGTCCGCCAGGCAGTGTGTTATACTCCCCGCCTGTGCTGTATACTCTGGGGGGGCCCCTGTTTGCGGTCCCAGGAGACTTGCTCTGCAAAAGATTTTTTCTGTTTTTGTTTGTCCTTTTTAGCCCCGGCACTGCCATCGCCCGGTCCAAAGGGCCGAAAATTTAAAAGGCGATGGGTTTATAAATTTTTGGGCCCCCTAAAAATAAACGGAGGGTGGCGGGGGGGTGTTTGGGGAAACGAGTTTTGGACCTTTACTTACAGAAAAATAATTTTTAATACTTAGAATATAAAATTCTTTTTAAAAAATGTGATCAATTTAAAAGGGTTTTTTGGGGGGCAAGGGGGTGAATTTTTTTCCCAAAGGACCCGGGTTTTCATGCCTTATGAACCACGGGGGGTTTCCCCTTTTTCCCCCTGGGGGCCCCAGTCTGGGGCATGCTAAAACCCATGGCCCAACTTTAAAAAATTTTTTTTTCCCCGAAAAACCCTCCTCCGCAAAATTTCCTTTTCAGAAATTTTATACTGACCCCGGGCAACGAGATTTCGCGCGTTTTGCCCCCCCAAAATTTTCCCTTTCCAACTTTTCCTTAAATCCCAAACCCCCCTTTGCTGAAGCCCCCCAGTGATGGACCAAACCCCCCCTTATTTTAAAATTTGGGCCACACCGCCGTTTTAAAAACAAACATACACATAAATATAACAAAAAAACCAGTATAAATAACATAAAAATTCTGAAAAACCGGGTAAAATTAAAAAATTAAAAGGTTAAAAATTAAATAAAACCTCCAGTAAAAAATTTAATCCCCTTTGCCCGTGCCTTCCATGAAAACATATAAAAACTAAATACAACCACATAAAAAAACCCAAATTTCCCACTTTATAAACCACAGTACCAAAAAATGGAGCCGGGAAGGCCCTTTGGGGCCCCCAAAACCCGACCCGGCGCCCAAAAAATCCCCAAAGGGGGACAAAACACCTTTTTGCCCCCAGCCTTTCCCCACTGGCTCGGGGGCCCCAAAAAACCCAATACCTATGGTCCTCTATTTTGCCCCCCGGGGAAAACCCCCCCCAAATAGAGCCCACCTTCCCGGGGGCCCGCCCAAAGTTCCCCAAAAACCTGAGGGAAAATCCACCCAAGGACCCCCTCCCCAAATTTTCTCCACCACTCCAAAAAACCTCGCCCGCCAGGGCCCACCGTGAAAAAAATTTAACCCCCCAGCAACCAAACTTTCCCGGAGAAATTCCCCACAAACCCCCCCTCCTACGCTCCAAACCCCTTTTTAAAGGGGGCGGGCGGGTGGGACTGCCTCACAGGGTGCTGCGCTGACGTTTCCCCCCGGAAAAGAGGCGGCCTTTAAATACCGCCCCTCCCTGCGGGGGGGGGGGAACTCCCCCCCCGGGGCGGGCCGCTTTAACCCATGCCCGCGCCCCGGCCCCCGCGAAAACGCGCCCCCGCCCCGGCCCCGGCCCAAGTGCCGGGTAATGCCGCGCCTCCCCCCATGGGGGCGTGGCCCCGGCCCGGCGCGCTCCCTTTTGCCCCCCGGGGAAACGTTTGAGTTTTTGCCCCCCCTCCCCCTCCCAATCCCCCCCCCAATTTCCTTGATCCCCCCCTTCCCTTTGGAAGCCCCCCCCAGTGATGACACCGACCCCCGTTTGGGTTTTAAATTTGGGCCCACAGCGGGCCGTTTTTTTTAAACAAACCCTTTCACCATAAAAATAATACAAACCAGTATAAATAACATTTTTAAATCTGAAAAACCGGTATAAAAATATATATTTTGTAAAAAAAATTTTACCTCCACTTTAAAATAATCCCCCTTTGGGGCCCCTGCCTCCCCAATGTACATATATTTTTTTAATATACAACCACAAAAATAACCCGTTTTAACATTTAAAAAACCCACAGTACCAAACATGGACCCGAGGCCCTTGGAGCCCCAAAAAAACCCGGCGACCAAAACCCCGGAAGGGACAAAACCCACCATTTTGCCCCCAGCCGAAACCCACTGGCCGGGGGCCAAAAAGCCATCTCAATGGCCCCCAAAAATTTTTGCCCCCGGGGATCACCCCAAAAGGGGCCCAAACCTTCCCCGGGCCCGCCCAAGTTCCCAAAACTCGGGGGAAACCTACCCCAAGGGACTCCCTCCCCTTTTTTTCTCCACACTCCAAAAAATTTCGACCCGCCACCCCGGGGCATGCCATGCCCCCCTCATGCACGGGAGGCCCCACCAAACCGAGAGCCCCTAAAAACCCCTTTCCTAAAGGCCCGGAGGGGCCCATAAGTCCAATCCAACCGCCGCAGATAAACCCCCGCCGGTTTCCCCAAAAAATTTCCCCCCCAAAAACCCCTTCAAATTCGAGGGGGCGCAAAAAACACTCCCCCCTTAGTGCCACAAAACCTCCCAAAAGACCTTTTGGGCCCTTTTTCCCCGAGCCTTTTTCGGCAAACCACCGACCGGGCCCCCCCCCGCCAACGATCCCGGGAAAAACCCAAGCCAAACCACAAAAAATGCCCACCCGGGGAAAGGGGGCCCACAACCGTAACAGGTCATATTAAATTTGTTTTAACCAGCTCCCGAGAAGTAAGGGACCCCAAATCATTACCCCCGGCATGAAACACCGAACATCCGGGGGTTTTACCCAAATTTCCCCCGCATCCCGAAAAAATTCCCCCGGGAAACCCCCCCCCAAGCCCCCTCATTAACCACCCCGCCCTATCCACCGAACCCACTGCCCCCATCGCGCGAAAAGCCGAGCTCCCGGGCCCCCCCCGGCCAACTTTTCCTGCTCTCCCCGGCCCCATTTGGAAAATGGGAATGTCCCGGATAAGACCACCCAAGGGGGACCAAGCAAACCAAAAAAAGGGAAAAAACAAAAACCCCGGGGTCGGCAAAACTCAGGCACAACCCCGGACCAAAAACCCCCCCCCCCTAAAAACCTTCCCCCGAAAAACCAATTTGGGGGCGCACTTAAAACCGAAACCGGCCAACCCCCATCGCCGTTCCCCCCGGAAACCAATCAGGGCGAAGACCCCAACCCCCGTTCCCCGTTGCTGCTCCTATCCGAAAAGGGCGGGGCAAATCACCGGGCTCCAGACCCTTTGCCCCCAAACGCCCCTTTAAAAAACCACCGCCGGAATTGTTAGCGGGACAAAAAGGAACCCACCCTGGGCCCCCAAATTAGGGCCCACACCCCCTTTTCTGCAAAAAACCCCAAAATTGCCCTCAGCGACCCCCAGAGGGCACTAAAAGCTCCTGGAATCCCCCTCAACCGCACCTGTTGGCCCCCCCCCTCCTGATCCGTCTTTAAAACGTCGGTTCCAAAACACCACCGCACCATCATCCCTTCCCACACGCCCGGGGGCCGCGGGCCACCCCCTCTCCCCGACTGGGGTTTAAACCCAACTCCCCCCCCTCTAAAACCCCCAAAAAAGGCTAACGGGGAACCCAGGCAAAAATAAAGCCACCCCGTCCCCCCGAGGGCCGCCACTGACAGCAAAAACCTCCCCAAAAACTTTCCAACAACGCAAACACCCCGGGCGACGCAAACCCCGGCCCCCCCCCACGCCCAAAACCGCGCAAGGCCCGAGAAAAAACAAAATCCTTTGTAAATTTTCCACCCCCTTTCTCCTTTTTAAAAAAAAAAGGGCCTAAGCCCCCAAAAACTCTGCGTACCTTACCCACTGACCACCAACCCCCTTTCCAAGTAACCCAATCAGGCAAACAGTCCCCCTTCCTCTTTTCCCTCCGCCGACACCGGCCCAAAACCCCGCAACCCAAACCCGCCCACATCCCCCAGGCCCTTCCATGGGCCCAACCAGGTCCCACCTGACGGGGAACCCCGGGACCCAAATGGTTCTGCACTGGGAAATTCCCCCTTCAAAATTTGCTGGGGAATTTTTTTCCCTCCTCCGCCCCCGAGGGCGCCATTTCCTAAAAAACCCCGGGCTCCCACTGCAATCGAGAAAAAGAAAAACCCGGGCCCCCAAAAATTCTGCACCCCCCAACGCCCCGCCCCACCCCACAAATTTAAATTTTAAAAAACACCCCCCAAAACCAAAAACCCGGCAACCCCCCACCGGAGGCGAAGTTTCAGAAAAAAATTGTTGATGGCCTGCACCACTCCCCAATTGTCACAAGGGCCCCCGCCCTTCTGATCCCAAACCCCGACCCCCCCATGGGTTTCAACTCCCAAACCCATATGGAAAGATTTCCCGGGGAAGGGCCAAATTGCATCCCAAATGGAGAGTCCGACCACCCCCGCGGCCTTTGGAGCCGCACCCCACCCTGTCCCCGCAAATGGCCCCAAAGGCCCGGTGTTTGGCCGGCCGCATCAGAAAAAGATGCCCACCCCCCCTTGGAGACCCCCATTTCCCAGTTTTAGGGATTGCCGTTAAACTTTTTCCCAAAAAAGACCCCCACACTGCCGGCCCCCCCCTGTTTTTTCCCGGTTCAACCGCAAAAAGGGTGGTGGGGGTTCCCTAAACCCCCGCCGTGCCCTCGCCAACCGGGCCTACAAAAAACCCCCCTTCCCAGGGGCAGAATCCCCCAAGAAAAATTCAGTTTGGGCCAAGCAAGGACGCAACTCCCGCAAGGGTTTTTTCCCTAAACCCGGCCCCCCCTTTCTCCCATTTCCCTTTTTTTAACCCCCCCCAATTTACCTCCGGCAACCTAAAATCCATTACCATTAATATACAAATACCCCAAGAAACCAAACAAAACGGGGCCCTTTTCCCCCCCCGTTTTCCCTTAAAGCCACCCGGAAACCCCCAAACCCCGTTTGGGCCCCCCAATAAAACCTTTGTACAGTGACCCGCAAAAGGGGGAAACCCCCGCGGCCCCACACCCCAAAAAATCAAAAAAAAAAAAATTAAAAAAAAAAATGGTTAGCCCAAAACCCCCGCAACACCCCTTTTAACGGGCCCTTTCCCAAAAAAAGAACCAAAACGCCTAAAAAATAGGCGCAAGAAAAGGGAAAAAAACCCATTGGGGGGCACCTACCCCACATAAAAAAATTTTCCCCCCCCCAATAACACCCCAAAAAACCACGTCCCCGCTTTGCCCCGGGAAGTAACCAAAAAGGGCCGATTCGATGCCCGGCCTTCCCCTTCAAGGAACCCGCCCCAAAACGCTCCCACCAGGGGCCCCCGGGCCGGGAAATAAAGGGATGTAAACACCCCCTAAACAAAACTCCGGTGAAACCATCATTGCCCGGGTTTTCCCCTTTGGGGAAAGACAAGGGTGATGAGCCAAAATTTATTCGGTTTTCCCTTCGGAACCCCCCCCAAAGCGGGTTGAAACCCCAAATCCGGAAAAGGTGGCTCCGAAAAAGGGGACCCGACATCCGACCCAGTCCCAAACCCTTTTTTCCCCAAAATTTCTCGGGTCACTTTTCCCCGGTTTGCCAGGCCCCGACCGTATTTTTAAAAAACCAAAAAAGGAACCTGAACACCGGGGGGGGATCTTAAAATTTCCCGGGAAAACCCCCCCCGAAACAATTCAGCCCCTTTCGCCCGTCACAAAAACCGGGCCGGGGAAAAGGGGGCCCCATCTCTCGGATTTTCCCCGGGGGTTTTCCCCCCTTGGCTACCCCCCGGCCCCCCCCCCATCCCCACCCCCTTTTTTTTAAAAAACCCCGGGAAACAGGGGGGCGAGGTCGCCCAAAAAACGGGGCAGATGTGTTTAAATTTTACACCCCTCCCCCATTTTTAAACACTGGCCCCTATTGAAAACGGGCCAAAGTCCTTTTCGGGTCCCCCAGTTGGGGCCACCCCCCCCTGCCCCCCGCCATTCCCCCCTTGGGCCCGGCCGCCACCCCCCCCCCCCCCCTGAAATGGGCAAACCCGGGAACTTCGTCGGTTTCCCCAAATGATTTAAAAACCAAAAGGCCTATGTCCTTAGGGTTTCCCCCCCAAAGGGGGCGGCCCGTTTAAACGTTGGGGGAAATTTGCTCTTTCATAGCGAAACCCAAACCCCAAACCCCCCCCCTTAACCCCATGCGCCTCCCCCGATCGCATCCAAAGAAACAAAAAAAAACGGCCCCGAAAAAAAATTTTCCCGGCGCCTTCCCCCAAAATCAAACCTTCCCAAATATGGCAAATCCTGGGGGCCAATTTTTAAAACTTTGGAGGGATAAAACCCCACCCCCCGTTTTTCCTCTTCCCCCCTTCTTACTCTCCTCCTTTTTCCCCTTGTCAAATTTTAAAAATTTTTTCCACGCAAAAAGGGAAAAAAAATTTCAACTTTATTCATCTTTCCATATTTCTCCCGCACCCTGCTTCAATGTCCCCGAGGGCCCCTTAAAAGCAGACTTTAGACCTCCCCTTTTCCCTTGTCATCTAAAACGCACGGTGCCCTGTTTGTTTCCTTTCCTCGGCCCTGCCCCAGACCCCGTGCCCCCGGGCCCCTAATCGCCCCTTCCCGGGGTACACCCCACTCCCGGGGAACCCCCCCAAAAGGGCCCCTCCCTTTTCCCCCTTGTTGTTGGGAAACCCCGCACAAATGGGGGCCGGGGGGGAACCCCCCCGCCCTGCCCCCCACTCAAGCCCGCCAATTTAACCCCCCGGAAACCGCATCTCCCAAAAACCCCCCCCCCCCCGGGGGTTCCCCCGCTGCCTCCCCCCTTTGGGAACGGACTCCTTTGACCCGGGTTTAACCCCTTGGCGCTCCCTACACAAACCCCCCGGGGGACGGGCAATTTTCGGGGGGAAACGAACACGACAAAGAAAATTAACCACCAGCTGGGGGGGGGGGCTTGGACCCCCCCGCCTTTCCCCCCGGGGTTCGCAAGAGAGGGCGCTCCGAAAATTTTCGACCAAACCTGGTGCCCCGGCACCCCGGGTCAAGGCCGAAAAACCCCCAACGGGGGGGGGTCCGACCTGGAAAGGCCGCGGGCTTGAGGGGGACGACCTCCCCCCTTCCGCCGTGGCCCTTTGGGATGCCCTCGACACCCCCGGGGGGGGGCCCGAACCCCTTCCGCCCCCTGGGCCCCCATCCGGCCCCCCGACCCCCCCTTTCCCTTTACCGCGGACCCCGGGACGTCCTCCGCCCGGGGGGTTAAACCCCCCTGACCGGAAAACGCCCGGGGGCCCCAACCTTTTCCCAACGGCCCGGGAACGCCAAACAAAGGGGGGACAGCGGACCTGCCCCGGGACTGGAAACCCGGGCCAAACGGGTCCCCGCAGACCCCGGGGCCCACTGGGAATGCCCCCCGGGCCGGAAGCCCGCCCCAAAGGAACACAGGGCGACCCCCCTGCCCCGGGGGGGCCCGGGAAAGGGGGCCCCCCCCGGCGGGGGGGGCCCCTTCGGAGTGTAATCGGGGCCCCAAGGCGCTGGGGGAGGCATGGCCCTTCTTGCGGCTGTTTCCTGTGGCGGCCGGCGGATCCCGGGGCTCCCCCCCCGGGGCCCGCAAACCCCCGGGCCTCACCGCGCCCTGCAGCCTTGCGCTCCCTTGGAAAGCGGCTACCCCGCCGCAGCCCCTCAAAATGGCGGCCCCCGCCCGGGCCATTTTGGGTCTTTTCCGTCCTGGGTTGGGTGGGGGTTTAACGCAGCGCGCAGCCCCGGGCCTCCTCCTGGCCCCCCAAAAGGGCTCCCTGATGTTTTCCCCCCGGGCAGAAAAGGGGGCCTTTAAATCCCCCGCCCCCCCCCCCGCCGGGGACTCCTCCCCGGCACCCGGTTCATGACGCGCCCCCGCGCCCCGGTCCCCCGCGCCCCGCCCCCGGCCGCCCCCCAGCGTGCCGGGTATCCCGGGCCCCTCCCCTAAAAGGGGGGCGGGGCCCCCGGGGTCGGGCGCGCTCCCTCTAAGCTAGAGTTAGCATTTTTTGAAAAGTTTTTTAAAAGAAGAGGGTTGGCATTTTCCTGAAGTGCGGGTTTTTGTAAAAAACATGTGTTTCCTGTAAATGGGAAATGGTGGAGCATGTTTCCTCAAATCTTTATGTTGTGTTGTTCCCCTGCTATTCCTCCTAGAAAGTCACTACACATATTCTGGATCAATAGGGAGAAACAGAGTTTAAAAATTCCATCTAACCCTCCCTTCAGCCACAAATCTGCCCATCCTTCTTTGAACTTGATGGACCTGTCTTTTTTCAACCCTTTACAATGAAATTTAAATTTGGAATTAGTATTACGGTTTTATTTTTTTAAAATATTGTCGGGCCGTTTTGGCCGCGGGCCAAAGGCGGGGTTTGATTTTTCATTTTAAAGAAAAAAAAAAGGTTATTAAAAACCCCTTTTTCAAGACACTTTTCCTTCCAAGATCATTTTAAACAATATTTTTCAGCACTATAAAAGACAAAATATGGAAAAATGTTTTTTTAAATTCATTCCCTTTAGGATACAAAAAGGGAATATTTGAGAAAGAATTAGCAAGTACTTTTATATGGTACCATTTATTGATTTCTTTTTAAAATTTTTTCATCTAAAATCCTTTAGCAAAAAAGGATTTGACACAAAAAGATTTTTATAGAAAGGGTTAAAATCCCTTCCAGAATCAAAACCCACCATCTGTTTTTTTTTATTTAAAAGTTAAAAAAATTTTTACTTTTTGGGGGGGCATTGAGTTTAAACTTGCCGCCTTGTAAACAAGTATAAAGTGTTGATTTTTGCAATTCAGATGTATCAAGTGCTTTCAAAATGTGGTACAGGACTTGTACATTATATTTTACAATGATCAACTAAGGGGGTTAGCAGCGCGCAGCAACGGGCTCCTCACTGCCTCACATGTGCTGCGCCGACCTGCTTTTCCGGCAGAGGCGGCCTTAAATACCCCCCCTCCCTGCTCCCGACCTCCTCCCCTCCCCCGGCAGGCGCGTCACCATGACGCGCTCCGGCCAGCGTCACCACCCGCGACCCGCCCTCCGGCCCGCCCAGCGTGCCGGGTCATGCCGCGCCTCCCCCTCATGGGGGCGTGGCCCGTTCCGTCGCGCTTGCCTTGACGCGCTCCCTGCCGCTGTCAACCGCGACCCCTCCGGCCCCGACCAGCGTGCCGGGTCATATGATGCCGCGCGCCTCCCCTCATGGGGGCGTGGCCCCGGTCCGGCGCGCTGCCTGAAGTCTCGGAATCTGACAGATCTGAATACAGATTAGGTTTGTAGGTAAATCTACTATTTTTCCAAATATAAACCCTGATTGTTATCAAAGTCTTTTCGATCCCTCAGATATTTGTTTATGTTTCCTTTCCTTAATTTCTTCTCTCAGAGATTCTATGTTTCGTTGTAATTTTTGTTCTAATTCAGGGAAATCAGGATTGGCCCGAAAGTTATTAATCACCACTATCTCCAGATTTAGTTGTTAACTTAAATTATTGAATGAAATTATATCATATTCTAACAGATATTTCATCAATTTAATAGAGAATTCAGTTAGCAGTTTTTCCCGCCCTTGATAAAAAGGGATCTTCTAAATGTGTATTTGGTCTCAGGCTAATCCGTAATCCTCTATACACAATTTGTTGTTGTATATATGTCTCTAGACTGGCTACTTCCAGCCTGCCCGTATTTGTTGTTTGTAAGTTTTATTTAATTTCTGAAAGGCTGTATGGATGTTAGTCTCATTCAATGGAATTGGTAGATTATGTAACTCCAAGGTCAAGGCACCATCTACCACTGTTGTTGCCAAATTGGACCTATTAGAAGATGATGGAGAAGGTAACCACTATTGAAAGCAAATCATTAAAAAGCGAGACTGGAATTTGCCAAATGCATATTGACCACACACAAAACGTCTGGGAATATGTCCTTTAGGAAGATGAGACAAAACTGGAGCTTTTTGACAAGTCACATCAGCTCTATCTTTACAGATGCAAAAATGAAGCATACAAAGAAAAGAACATTGTACCTACTGTGAAACGTGGACAAGGCTCGGCTTTGTTTGGGGTTGCTTTGCTGCATCTGGTACAAGGGGGTCTTCAATTTGTGAAAGGTACATTGAAATATCAAGATTATCAAGGTATTCTGTAGTGAAATGTGCTGCCCAGTGTCAGAAATCTTGGTCTCAACCACAGGTCAAAGGACTTCAGGATAATAACCAAAAACACACAGCTAAAAGCATTCAAAATGGCAAGTGAGCAAAGCAATGGACTGTTCTGAAGTGGCCGATCCCTGATGTAAATCCTATTGAACATCTGTGAAAGAAACTGTAACCTGCAATCTGGAGATCATTCACACCTAAGAAGACAGAAGCACAAATATCTGTGGGCAGTTGGAGCATGACATGTGGCCAACTACTTGTAAGCAGCTGGAGCATGAGTAGTGGGCCAAATACCTGTGGACAGCTGGAGCATGAGGAGTGGGCCAAATACCTGTGCGTAGCTGCAGCACGAGGAGTGGTCAAATACCTGTAAACAGCTGGAGCACAAAGAGTGGGCCAAGTACCTGTATACAGCTGGAACACGAGGAATTGGTCAAATACCTATGGACAGCTGGAACATAAGAGTGGGCCAAATACCTGTTGACAGCTGAAGTATTAGTAGTGGGCCAAATACCTATGGACAGCTGAAGCACGAGGAGTGAATCAAACACCTGTGGACAGCTACAGCACGAGGAGTGGGCCAAATACCTGTGGACAGCTGGAGCAGGAGGAGTGGGCCAAATACCTGTGAACAGCTGGAACATAAGGAGTGGCCAAATACCTGTGGACAGTTGGAGCATGAGGAGTGAATCAACACTCTAGTGGACAGCTAACACACGAGTGAGTTAGGGCCAAATCCTGTGGCCACAGCTGGAGACAGGAGGAGTGGGCCAAATACCTGTGAACAGCTGGAACATAAGGAGTGGCCAAATACCTGTGGACAGTTGGAGCATGAGGAGTGGGTCAAATACCTATCCTTTCTTTTTTCTTAGTTCATCTTTGCATCCACATCTGCTGCAGGGTCCATAGAGCCAACACCAACATCCAGGGGCCCCACATGCGGAATGCACCCACAGCTGCTGGAGGAGTCATAGAGCCAACACCACCATCCAGGGGCCCCACATGCTGACTGCACCCACAGCTGCTGGAGGGTCCATAGAGCCAACACCACCATCCAGGGCCCCACATGCTGACTGCACCCACAGCTGCTGGAGGAGCCATAGAGCCAACACCACCATCCAGGGGCCCCACATGCTGACTGCACCCACAGCTGCTGGAGGGTCCATAGAGCCAACACCACCATCCAGGGGCCCCACATGCTGACTGCATCCACAGCTGCTGGAGGGTCCATAGAGCCAACACCACCATCCAGGGGCCCCACATGCTGACTGCACCCACAGCTGCTGGAGGGGCCATAGAGCCAACACCACCATCCAGGGGCCCCACATGCTGACTGCACCCACAGCTGCTGGAGGGTCCATAGAGCCAACACCACCATCCAGGGGCCCCACATGCTGCCTGGACCCACAGCTGCTGGAGGAGCCAAAGAGCCAACTCCACAATCCAGGGGCCCCACATGCTGACTGCACCCACAGGAGGGTCCATAGAGCCAACACCACCATCCAGGGGCCCCACATGCTGACTGCACCCACAGGAGGGTCCATAGAGCCAACACCACCATCCAGGGGCCCCACCTGCTGACTGCACCCACAGCTGCTGGAGGGTCCATAGAGCCAACACCACCATCCAGGGGCCCCACATGCTGACTGCACCCACAGCTGCTGGAGGAGCCATAGAGCCAACACCACCATCCAGGGGCCCCACCTGCTGACCGCACCCACAGCTGCTGGAGGGTCCATAGATACACCCACACAGGTTCAGTTGGGTTTAAGTTAGTACTTGAAAGTTTGTGTCACGCTCTTATCAAATATTTTTCTAGCTGTGCGCTTTGTCGCGTTGTGTTTACACCCACACATAGAGCATTGCCGAACTTGGAAGAAATTATGTAATAAGTTTGAGGGCTTTTTTCCAGAATGCTTTGTAAAAATGAAGCATTTTCATTGAAAACTACATATTATTGGAAAAAAATAAATTTTTCATGTTCACAGCCTAATGCTAGAAAAATTGTGCAGCACCTGTGGGGTCGATCTACTCCCTGCACCCATGGATTTATTCGTTAAGGGCTGTAGTTTCCAATATGGGGTCTTTTTTAGGGGAGTTTATTAAGTTTTAGCCCCTTCGGGCGTCCGCAAACCTAGAATGGCGCCTAAAGAAAATTGTAATGGAAATGAGACCGGTATGTCCAGTAGGTGCTCTTCCTATTCTGAGGCTTGTGGTGGTCGGCAGTTGTTAAAGGGGTTTTGCCACAATCTCATTTCATACCTCCTGTATCCGGCTCTTCAGCTCTGTGTGCTCAGGGGGGGGCGTGTGTGATTTGTTTGAATTGTTTTCCTTTCCTCTCTCTAGTCAAAGAAATATCTGTTTATGTATAGAGCTGTGCATAACTACATTGTAGCTCAGGGGTAAAGTTTTTACCTCCAGACACAGGGGTCCTAGGTTCAAATCCCTGCAGGAACCAAACCTGTATATTTTTTTCTCTTTATCAATGCACAAACCTCATTCAGGTTTCTTTTTTTCATTTATTTGCACTGTTTGACTAATTACTGAGGAGGACAGAGAACGGGAGTAGAATGACAGCACCTGGGGTTTGAACACTCAGTAGCTGCTAAGACAAAAACGGTGCAGAATTTTTAATAATGATGAATGGTGAAAATGTTTATTATTTCATTTGCAAACTGCCCACGTCAATTTTACTTCGTGGGAAATCCCCTTTAAGGGGTTAATGTCCAGGATTGAATGGATCTCCACTGTGTATGTTTTCCTCGATCTCCATAGTAAATAAATACAATATAATATTCTAATTTTCCTGTATTATAAATTCTGCTCCCATACCTCTATTATCCCAAGGCTGTAAGCCCCTATCTAGACATAAAGAAAGTGGCACGGCCCACATTGCAGCCCATAGTAAAGTCTTCTATGGACTAATTGTATGGACTGAACATGGCGCCAGTCATGTGACCTCCTGGCGGTCAGTTATCAGCGGGGCCACATGATGTCTATTCCAGAACCTTCTTCACTGTGGGCTGTTTTTTTTCAAAGACACTGAAAGACATGAGAGGACCCTGCTCCTCCATACACTACTGTTACCTGGATACCAGGGACACATGACCTGTGTGGTGGTCACATGACCTGTGTGGTGGTCCCATGATAAGATGCTGCTGAAAGGTAGTAATACTGGAGAAGTTCTACTCCTCCATACACTACTGTTACCTAAATACCAGGGTCACATGACCTGTGCGGTGATCACATGATAAGACGTTGCTGAAGGTGGTAATACTGGAGAAGTTCTGCTCCTCCATACACTACTGTTACCTGTATACCAGGGTCACATGATCTGTGTGGTGGTCACTTTGGATAAGACGTGCTGGGGGTGGTATACTGGAGAATATTTGCTCCCCCCAAATACACGACTGTTACCGGGGATACCGGGGTCACAGGGAACCTGTGTGGGGGTTCCCATGATAAGAAAATGCGGGAAGGTTGTAAAAATTGGGAATTTCTGCCTTCCATACATTTCCCTGTTACCTGGATACCAGGTCACATGACCTTTGGGGTGGTCACATGATAAATTTCCCTTGGGGGGTTTGTAATACTGGAGAAGTTTTCCTCCTTTTAACACTCTGTTCCCTGGATACCAGGGTCACATGACCTTTTGTGGTAGTCACATGAAAAGGGAAAACTGCGGGTTTTTGGTAGAATTACTGGAGAATTTCTGCTCCTCCAAAACCTACTGTTACCTTGACACCAGGGCCCTTACCTGTGTGGTGGCCAACGTTGATTTTAAAAGTGTTGATTTCATATTATAAAAAAAGAAAAAGTTTTAAAAAGTGGAAAACCCCCTTTTAAATTTTGCGGGTTAGTGGGCTTTTTAAAAAAAAACGGGTATAAGCGAAAGCCCGTCCTTGTTGCCCAAGCAACCAAAAAATAACCCATAGCAAACCAATCAAAACCCCCCCAAACAACCGACCAAAAGCCCTTAGAAAAACCATTCAAAGTCCATAGAAACTAATCAGATTTCCCCCCTTTCCCTTTTCATATAGTGCTCTAAAAAGTGAAAGGAGCGCTCTGTTTTGGGTTGTGGGGGAGCTATGATTGGTTACTAGGGGGCAACAAAGAAAGCTTAGACTTCCCCCATGTGTTTTTGCTCTTTTTGGGTTTAGGTGTGTAGAAGGACGCATTTTTTAAAGCATTTTTTTAAAAAACGGGGAGTTTGTAAGAAATTGGAAGGGTACGGGGGGGCACCCTTTTAAATTTTGGGGTGGCAAAAAAACCACGGGCCCCAAAAAGGTTTTCCTCTGCCACGTAAGGGTATGTTCACACTAAGGGCCACATGTAGGAACGGGTTTTTTTTGGCCTTTTTTTTTGGGTATGCCACTTTAAAGGGTGCGCCCCCGCATAAAGGGGGGGCGGGCGGTGGGGGGGCCGGTGGGGGTAGGCTTTCCCGGGGCGGGTTTGCGGGCGCTCGAAAACCCCCCAAGGGGGCATGAAACGATGGGGGAGTCGGAAAAGCGAGGCCGAAGGTGAAAGCGCTCGGCGCTCCGACAGGGGGACCGGGTTTTTTTTTGGTCAAAATTCCCCGCGGGGCGAATTTAAAAAAGCAGGACCCGAACATGCAAGGGAAAAGCAGATAGAAGATCACGACAAAAATCTCGGCCGGCCCCCGCCCCGGGTCCCAGGGGGAGTAAAATTCCGAAAAAAATCGCCTTTTAAAGGGGGGAAAAAACCGTGTCAGAAAAGAGCTAACGTAAAAAATAAAAAAAAAAAAAAAAAACATTTTCCCCAAAACCTTAAACGGCGCATTTTCAAGAATTTTTGATTTTGGAAAATTTCCCGGGAAAAATACAAAAAAATTAAAATTTTTGAAACCTATTCCTTTGGGTGGGCCCCTAATCCGGGCCCAATCAAATAGGAGCGACAGTAAACCTTTAAAAACCCTTAGGGGGAAAGGGGGGGGCGTGGCTTGACTTTTTGGCTCTGTGAAGCAGCATCTTCTCAGAGCTCCCGAAAATTTTCCCCTTTTTTCCGGCCTTTTTTTTTTTTTTTCTTTTAACATGGGAAAAATTTCAAAAAAAGGAAAGAAGGACCCCTGCCCCCAAATTTAAACCCAGCCAGGGCGCTATCTCCCGTTATTTTGGGGCGTTTTTTTGGGGCCCTTAAGGGACCAGTGAAAAAAACCGGGCAGCAGCAGGCCCTGAAAGAGGGCCCTGCCAAACCCCAAAATTGGCTCCACAGCCCTCTCGGGTCGCCCGATGGCACCCCCAATTCCCTCCCCCCAAACCCGATCCAGCCGTGGGAGAAAGGGACCCGGGACCCCGGGGTGGGGTCCCCCCTGCCTTTTTGAAACTTCCCTTTCCTCCCGCCGCTGTGTTTCCCAGAAACCCCGCAAACCTTCCCCCACTTCCCGGCACGGAAACCCGAAAAGGGAGGGGGAGTCCCCCGAACCCCCTTTTAAACTCACGCGACGCACCCACGAGCAGCGCGGCAAACCCTGACCCCCCCCCCGGTTTCCTGTCATAAAACCCCTCGGGGGGGGACGAATCCCGGCGGGCCCGCGGGCTTCCCCACCATTTTCCCTCTGTGCCGGAAGGCGCACACGAGAAGCGCCGGAGCCTGCAGTAAACCCCGACCCCGGCCCCGTTTTCAGGGAGGGCCCTCCACAAAGCCTCCCGGGAAAAACGGTTCCTCCCGCTCTTCCCCCGAGGCCCCGGGCCCCTTTTCGCCTTCAGCTGGGCCCCGGTTTGAAAACCCCGGGGGCGTTCGGCCCCCTGCTGGACCCCCCCAAAAGATGGCCGCCGCAGAGAAGCCTGAGCCACCATGCTCCGGCGGGAGCTTAAAAGGTCCCCGGCTTGGGGGGGGCTTTTCAAGTCCCCAGAACTCCGGGACTTGCAGCTCCTTCTGACCCCCTACCCCTGCCCGGGACAGGGGGCCCGCATGAAATCCTCAAAGGTTTCCTCACAAAGTGGACCTGGGGGGCCCCACGGGGGCTCCCCCCACCCTTGCGGGGGGCTCAGGGCCCTTTAATAGGTTTCCCCTTTTTTTGGGCCCGGCCCCAATCCCCCTGTGCACAGGGCCCTATGGGGGACTTCAACATGGGGCCCCCGGGGCCCCCCTGAAAGCCCCCCCCTGGGGATATTCCCCTGGGAGAGCCCTCTGGCATCCGCCATCCCCCTTTCCCAAAACCAGTCTATTCCCCCATGGAGGCCTCCTCAAAACCTGCTACCCATATCGGGGCCCCCTTTCCTATCCCCTCGGGGGAACCCCTTTCATGGAAGACCCCCCCCGGGCAAAACCCCCGCGTACGGCATCAGGCCCTCCAGCCCTCAACCCTTTGTGGTCCCCCCCCTCTGGCGCCCGGCTCCTCCGGGGTTTTGGTTCCTCCACCCGGGGTTTCCTGGTCCCTCCCCAGGGGACCTTTTTTCCCCATCTAAAAAAAGGGTCCCTCCATTTTTGGCCTCGGGATGTGCCGGACTGCCTCAGAAAATGCCCTGCGCCTCTCATATGTCCCGGGACCTGCACCCCTCGTCCCGGGCCCCCATCGAAGCCCCACCCTTTGCCCCTTTTTTCCCCCAGGGCCTGAACCGTCCATGCCGCACCCGGGGGGCCCACCCCCCCTCACAGTGGCTTGTCCCCACCTCTAAGTCGCCTTACGTTCCACCTGGCCCAAACTTGTCATTTAAACGCGGCCCTCCACGCTGATTCAACACCTTCCCACTCCCCCCCCGGGAACATCTCAGCTAGAAAATTGGGACTAGTAGCAAATGGGAAAAGAAGCTGCAAAGCACCGTTCCGACCTTTCATCCCCCTTTCAAATAGGGGGGACACTTTCCCTAAAGGAACAAGAATTTTTCTTCAACCCCCTTTTATCCCCCCCCTTTGCAATCAAAGGGTTTACAAGCACCATTTCCCCCCAAAATTTTATTCCATCTGAAAAAACCCACCTAGATATGTGGGAGAAAAGGGGGGCCGCAGGAAAAATTTCCCCGGGAACCCCCGAGGCCCCCCGGAAACGGGGGGAAACGTCGGAGTTATCCCCTTTTCCATTCAAACCCTTTAACAAAAACCCCCTGGACCGACCCCTTGATACCTACATAGAACGGGCAAGTTCATAGAGTTTTCCCCGCCCAGCCAGCTTTGCCCCCTCTAACCCCGGAGAGAAGTGATATCCCCGCTTTTCTTTTCTTTTTTTTTAAGGAGGAGATCTTTAAACGTCTCCCGTAGGGGGGCCGCCCGGGTTTCCCCTATCATGGCCCCCCTTCAACTCTTTTCCTTATTTGTCCCCCCACACACGGGGCCCCAACGTGCTATCTTAAACCCTTCTCAATGTTTTTAAAAAAATTAAGAACACCAAACAGGGGGGGGGTTTCCCCCCGTTCTCCCTCATTGTTCCCCAAAGGGTGAACAAAACCCGCTTTCCCTGCGTTCCCCAGATCCCCTTCCTGCCTTACTTCCCCGCCCCTGCAACTCCCCGGCTTTAACCCCTTTGGGAAAGGGGCCCCTCTTCCCCCTTTTCTCCCCCCCATCCAAAAAAGTCTCCTTTTGGGGGCCCCCCCTCTGATCTCCAGGGGGACTTTTCCCCCGGCCCTTCCCCCCCAGAAGGCAAAAAAAGGAAAAACTCCTCTAAAAGCGCAGAAACAAACCTGATCAGCGAAAACCTCTGTTTTCCCAATCTCTCCTCCCTGAATAGAGAATTTTTTTTTTATTTTTTTTGTCCCCTTTTGGGTTTGGGACCCCCTTTCCCTCCTTCTTTTCCTTATTCTCATTTTAAACTTCAACCCAGTTTTTGTTTCCCCTTTTAAAAGCTGTATTTCCCCTTCTGCTTTCCCTTTTTTTGGGCCCCGGATTTTGCCATTTTTTTCCTTTTGTATCCATTTTTATAACCGGGAGCAATGATTGATGATCTGCTAGTTTTTTCTGCCGGTTTTTCCCCCAAGTAGGTTTGGGAGCTTCCCGGTCCTTTTTTTTTTGACCCGGAAAACTCCCCTGGTTTGCTAGGCACTTTGGCCCCATTAGTGTACTCTGCGGGGGTTCCCCTTTCCCCCTGCTTCAGAGCCTTCTTTTTAAAATTACTTTCCCTTCCCTTTTTTTTTTTTTTTTTTTGCTTTCTCCCCCCCTTTCTCCTTTTATTTGGGTTTTTGGGCCCCGGGGGCTCGGTTTGGTCCTTTCTTCCCCCCCCCTGAGGGTTTTTAAAAGGGGGAACCCCGGTAAAAGCCTCCTTTAATGCCAAGGGCCTCAATAAATTTCCCTCGAAAAAGGTCCCAAATTTCCCATAAAACCCTTTCCACCCTTTAAAAATTTTTCCCCGATTTTTATGTCGAGGAAAAAACCCTTTTTAAGACAGATTCAGCCCAGTTCTTAAAAAAACCGGGGGACTTTTTCCCCATTGGGGGCTGTTGGGCCAAAATTTCCCCCTTTTTAAAAAGTAGAGGGTTGCGGGTTGCCATCCACAAGTCTTTTATCTCATAAAGTGGAGAATTGGGGTAGTTGACCAAAGGGAAATTAATTTCCTCTTTCACCCTTTCAATTTAGGGCCCCAAATTTTTCCCCTCTAGTGAACGTATTGCCCCCAAACAGGGGGCCCGGGGCCCTTCCCTTTCTTAAATGTTTAGACCTTTAAAAAAAAAACCTTAAAGCAAGAGGCACTTTGCATTTTGCGGAATTTTTAAAAATTATCTTGGCCCCTCTATGGGAAAAATTCCTGGGGCGATCCGCAGCAGCCTAATCATCCATTAAGAAGGTTAAAAAAAAGCCCTATTGAGGGTTTCCCGCTTTGCGACGGTTGGAGGCTTCAACACCCGTCGGTTCCAAGGGCTTTTTACCTTTTTTTCCACCCACACCAAATCCTACATTTGGATTGATTATATCCCCTTGCAACACAGCGCTCTCTCTTGGCTGAGAAATACCTCTATTTTGGGAAAAGTCCTTTTGGGCCGATCATGGGTCCAATTAAATTTTATTTAACCCGGCTTTTCCCTTCCCCTCTTCACTTTGACCCTGACAAAATCTTGGAGGTTTTAACGAATCTTTTTTTTATCCCCATTCATCTGTCTGGCTGACCTGCAAGGGGACCATTGAACATTTTTCCCTGAACCCAAAAAACGATTTACGCCCCTTCATGCAATGGGAGGCTTTGAAATGGTGTTCAGGGGGTCCCCTTTAAACAAACATGGTTGTAGATTTAAAAAAAACCCCTCTACAGCTTGGGGGGCGCGTGCCCCCCCCCAAGGGGGCCCTCACCCGGAAAAATCCCCTTTAAAAAACAGGGGGCCCCTTTCCCCCCTTTTGTCCCCTTCATGAGCTTCTATTGCTAGGGTAGAGGTCCCGGGAGGCTTTTCGACTCCCCCTGGAGCAAGCTAATTCAAAAATTTAAACCCCAGCAACTTTTATGGGGTACGGCTTAAAGGTGGTTACTTTCCTTTCAAAAAAACGGGAAGGGGTCACATTCCTCTTTTTCAACCCGGGGCATTTGACCCCCCTCGGGGAACCCCCAGTACACACGACCACTGATTTTAGCCAAGGAAATTTTCATTTTCCCATTACTCCAAAACTGTTTCAATTTTCCCGCCACTTCCTCTCGCTCCCCCTTCCTCTCGTCCCCAAATTTCCCTCCCCCTTCCAAGTCTTTTTAAACAGTTGAAGAGGCTAGGGACCTGGAAGGTCCCTTTCACTGAGGAGGAACTTACTAGGTGGTGAGGGACCCTTCCCCGGGGGGGAAAAGTCCAAAGGGCCCCGGGCGGCTTTTACTGCCAAAAATTTTTTTAAACCCAAACTCCCCTTTCCCCAGCTTTACTTTTTGTTACAGGCTTTTAAAATCTGTTTTTAACCCCCCCTCGCCCCTTTCCAGGGTTTACCTCTGAGGGGCACATATAGCCGGATTCCCCCAAACCCAGCAAAGATCCTCAGGTGTTTGGGGAGTTACAGACCCCCTCCCTCCTAAACGTTGGGGCCTAAAAATTTTTTTGCCAAATTATTGGGGGGAATCGCCCTTTAAAGCCCATCTTCCCTTTTCTGGTCCATTCTTTACCAAAGGGGGGTTTCGTCCCCGGGAGGGAGGCCAGGGAAAAATACCCTCAAGCTTTGGGCCTAATCCCTTAGCGCGAGCGGGGGCAGATCCCTCTAATGATCCTTTCATTGGACGTGAGAAACGTTTTTAAAAAGGATTTCAGGATTTTCTTATCTCAAACCTTGGGACGAGCTTGGGGTCGGCCCGATTTTTCACAGCTAAGTTAAATGTCCCTTTTTCCCGGGCCCCCCCGGGCCCGGGTCAGGGGAATGGGTTTTTTTCCTCTGATTTCCCTTTGTCATCAAGAACGGGACGAGGCCGGATGTCCGCTAATCCCCCCCTTATTGTATGTTCTGGTGTTTGGGAAAACTTGCTGGGAAAACAATTAATTCCCAACCCCCCATATCAAGGGGAATCTGAAAAGGTTTGGACGGGGAGCTTAAATGTTTTTTCCCCTTTTCCCGGTGAAACCTTGGGTCTATCTCCGCGGGCCCCCCAAAATTTTTGCTTTCCCTTTTTGATGTTTCCCAGCTGGCTCGTTTTTAGCCCTTTGGGCTAATTAAAGATCAAAATACTTTAAATCTGAGGGGGCGGGTTTAAAAGTCTCCCCCGACCCAATGAATTGGACTCTCTTAGGGGCAGTTTTTTTCCCTTTTTTCCCGGCCCACTGGGGGGTTTCCTACTTGGGAAACGAAAACCAGTGATCTCTCCCAAAAATCTTGAAGTCAACCCTTTGGGACCTATGCTCCCCGAAAAAACGTCACTGCTTGGGGGATGGTGGGTCGGAAAGACTTCTCATTTGGGTTTTCAGGATGAAACCTTTTGAAGTGTCCGTCCTCCCTAAACTTTCTTTTACCTGGTTTCAACCCCCCCCAACACCCCACGACATAATTTGGGTCAAGCTTTGGAGTTTTTTTGTGTGGGTTTTATCTGGGTTTCGGGGGGGCCCCAATTCGTAGAGGGCCCTTTTCTCTCGCCCCCAAGGGGCCCCCGGTTGGGGGGAGGGCTTCCGGATTTTAGGCCCGTTTTTACCTGGCCGCTGCCTACGCCAGACTTTCTAGGGCTTGGGAATGTTTCCTTATGGAAAAATGGGGGGTTTCCCAAATAGTTTCGATCTAGCCCCCGCACCCCGGCCCCCCCTCCCCCGGGCCTTTGACTCCACCTCCTGGGTTCTCGGGAAATTGTCATTCCCCCCCCTCCCACTATTGGGTGCCCTTAGGAAGCCCAAACCCTTGACTCCCTCCCGACCTCAGAGGACCCTTACTACCTATAACGGATAATTTCCCCGTTTCCCCCAAAGGGGGTCGGGTAAATCCTTTTAGGCCGAACTAAACCTCCCCTTTTTTTGGCCCGGGGGCATCTGTTAAGGAGTGTTGGCCTTGCTGATTTAATTCAGGGCCCTCCTACTCCCAAGAAAAGCTATTTAATACAAAGCAGCTACACCAAATTTTTTTTTTTCTATCCTAAGACGACGGACCTCACTAGAGCCCTGGGCCCCCCCTTTGAGAAACTTTGGACTCAAACGCTCGACACCTAAAGGGAAACCCAATTTCCTTGGGTCTACCGTTTGGTTTCCTTTTTCCCCCCTGTGATTCCCTCCCCCCCCTTTTGTAAAGCTTGGGAGGGCAGAGCCCAGAAAATTTGTTTACAGAAGCCCAATGGAGGGAAAAACTTCTTTTTCACGCACAAGGGGGGTTATTCTTTTTAAGGCCCCCCGGGGACAAGTTAAAAAGGTCTTGTCTGATGGATAGGGTCCCAGCACTCCTTCATAATTTGGGTTTCCCCCGACCTTTTCCCGACCCCCGCTGGAGATGCAATAAAGGAAAATAGGGGGCAATGGGCTCCCCCCTTTGGGGGGGTTGTGATGCCTTGCAAGGTTTTTTGGGAAAAAGGTTGGTTTAGGGTATCCTTGACTGTACTGGGGTTTAGTCCCTAATTTCCCCCCGAGGCTACCCTACTTTACATGCCCCTTTCCCACACTAGGGGGCGTATAAACGGTCCTTGGGTTTGGGCACCTCCTTCAAGCGGGAAAATCGATATCCCTCGTTGGTGGGGAAACAAAACCCCCCCCTCCCTTTTCCCTGGCGGAATTGGGCTTTTAGGAGGTTAGCCCCTCGACTCACCGAAAGGAGGAACTGATAGCGAAAAGCCCTGATGCCCCACAAAACTGAATTTTACCTGGGGCCCCCGGGTTATATACAGGGAAAACCTCCAAAATTTAAATACCCTTTTAGGACCTGAGTCCTAAAATCGGGGGGGTTTTTCCGGGGGGGGGCTTCTTTGGTTTGGGGCCCCCCCTGGCCAAAAAATGAACCGAGATCCGCCGGGGATCCATACCCAAAACCCCCCCTTTTTTTTTTTTTTTTTTTCCTCCTCTTCTCCCTTTCCCCCCTCCTCTCTCTTTTTACTTTTCTTCTCCCCTTTCCCTTTCCCCTTTCCCCCCTATTAGATTACACAAAAACCCCCCTCCCCCTTTTTTTTAGGGGTTTTCGGGGCCCTTTTTTTCCCCTCACGGGGTGGCCCATTTTTTTAGTGCCCTTTTTCGTTTAAAAATGACCCCCGTCCCAAATAGCCCCCCAAAATGCCCTTTGCCTTAACCCCGGGTCCTCGTGGGGAACCCGTCCGAGCAGGGCCCCGGCGCCCTTTTCCCCTCTAATATTGGCAACCCCAAAAACGGGTAGCACACAGGTTTCTTGAGGGGACTGTTATTGGGCATTTTCTGTTGTTACCTTCAATTTTTGTTTTTTTTTAACTCATTCAGTACTGTTCAAACAAAATGTTGAAAACTCCCGGTTACACCTATTTCCCTTTGATCACCTTTTTTCGTGGGTTTTTCTGGTTTTTAATGAAAAAATTTTTTAATAAAAATTTTAAAATTTAAAAAAAAAAAAAAAAAAAAAACCTATGGGGAAGGAAATTTACCAAACAGGGAAACCACGGCGGGAAAAATTCAAAAAAAACAGTAAAAAAACAGAAAAGGCCCGATTGGGTGAGCTACGGGGGCTTTTCCCATCCCGCCAAACAGAGCCCCGGGGCTTCTTTCCCTTTTAGGGCCCGTGGGAAGGTTTGGGGGCCCTGAAATCTCGGCACCCCAGGCCCTGCGGCAAAGAAAAAATGAATAAAAAAATTATTTTTATTAAATGTAAATCATTATAGATAAAGAGCCAACCCCTTTTTTTACAAATAAAGCAGTTAAAAAAACCCCAACAAAACCCGTTTGTCGCCGGACCGGGGCTACAATTTGGGAATTGGGAATAGAGAGAATCGGGGGGAAATTTCAGTAATTTTAAATTTTTTAACCTTCTATTGGGCGGCATAAAACCCCCAATCAGAATAGGGCGACAAAGAACCCAAATTTTAAAACCTTTTGGAGGAGAATTGCCAATTTAGAATAGGAGCGACAATGTCCCATTTATCCCATGGAGAAAAATTGGGCCAATAAAATTTTTAATGGGGGACAGTTTTAAAAAAAAAGAAAAATGCAGAAACGAGTGATTGGGGTTTAAGCGGCGGGGGGCTTTTGTCCAGCTTAGCCAATCAGAGCGCGGCTACTTTTCATTTATAATAAATATGGGGGTAACGAAAAAAAAAATTTAAATCAATAAATCATGTTTATTCTTTTATTTTCGTTTTTCCAAAGATCAATAGTATGGGGGGAGCAACGAAAATAAAAAAAAACAGATTTTATTTAATTTAATATTTTTTTTTTGTTACCCCCTAATTTTTATTTTGTTTTTTTAACACATCGTGACAACTTCTGGGGGGTTTTTTAATTTTATTTTCGGCCCTGTTTCAGGGTTTTTTTTCAAAATTGCATTAAAAAAAACCCCTTGGATGTTTGCTTTTGCTCCCCCCATTGGGGCCCAAATTTAAAGGCGCCTCTTTTAACTTTGCCAAAACACAGGGGCGCCCCTTTGAATTTTTTTTTCCCCATAGAAATCTATGAAAAGAGCCCCTTTTTCGCTCCCGATTGGCTAAGCTGGACGAGCCCCCGCCCCCTTCAAACCAATCGCTCGTTTCTGCATTTTTACTGTATTTTGAAAATTCCCGCCTTTTAATATGATTTGGGCAAATTTTTCCCCCATAGGATATAAGGGTTTATTGTCGCACCCATTCTGATTGGTCCCAATTTTTTCCTCCATAGGTTTTAAGGGGGCATTGTCCCCTCCTTAAATTTTGATTGGCTGGTTTTTTTGGGCCGGGCCCAAAAGAAAAAGCTTAAACAATTTTTAATTACGTATTTCCCGGGGAATTCTTCTTTTGCAATTCTTATGTTTGCGCCCGGGGCTCGGCGCAAACGCGTTGTGGGGGGATTTTAAAATCTTTATTTGTAAAGAAAGGGGTTTGGCTCTGTTATTGATAATGTTTTTTCATTTAAAAAAAATGATTTTTTTTATTAATACTCCATGCCGCACGGGGGCGAGACCGGGGATTAAATTTGGGGCCCCCAAACTCCCCCTAGACAAATTTGGGAAAAGTGGGCTCGCGCTGGGGGGGTTTGGCCGGGATACCCAAACCCCCCCGCTAGCTCAGCCAATTACCTTTTCGTTTTTTTAAAACTGTTTTTAAAACGTCCCCCTTTTGTTTTTGGTTTGGGGCCCCAAATTTTCCCTCCATGGGAAAAAATTGGGACTTTTCCCGCCCCTATTCGAGGGTTTAAAATATTTTCCTTCATGGGTTTAAAAATCCCCCAAATGCCCGCCCTATTCGATTGGTCCAAATTTCGGGCCCATAGGAAATAATTTGGTCTTTTCGCTCCTTTTCCTGTTTGGGCGGTTCGCCAAACCAAATGAAAAATTAGCTTAAAAAATTTTTGAATTGCTGTTTTTTCCCCCCCAATTCTCCCTTTTGAAATTTCCCCTATGTAGCGCCGGTCTGGGCGCCCAAACCTTTGTTGGGTTTTTTAAAACGCTTTTTTTTAAAGAAGGGTTGGGGCTCTTTATCTGATAATTTTTTTAACATTTAATAAAAATAAATTATTTTTTTAAAATACTTCTTTTCCGGGCGGGGGGCCGAGGCCGGATTTCAGTGCCCCAAAACAATTCCATAGACAAATAATGGGGGGAATAGCTCGCGCCCCGGGTTTGGGCCCCCCCGGGGGGGATAGCCAAGCCCCCCTAGCTCAGCCCAACCCAACTTTTTTCTGTTTTTTTAAAACTTTTTTTAAATTTAATCCCCCCCGCCGTGGATTCTGATTGGCCCTTAAAACTTCCCCAAATAGACTAAATGGGTCATTGTCGCTTCTATTCTGTTTGGCAAAAAATTCTCCAAAGGCAAGAAGGGGCTCTTTTGGCTCCTATTCTTTTGGGGGGTTGAGCTAGCCAAGCCCCCCGGAATTTAAACCAATCACTTTTTTTTAAAGCATTTTTACATTATTTTAACTTTTCCCCCCCGGGGATTCTGTTTGGGTCTAAATTTCCCCAAAAAGGGGTTTTTAAAAAGGGTTTCCCCTGTCCTCCTATTCGGTTTGGGGCCGGTTTTTTGCCAAACCAATCAGAATAGTTTTCGATTTTAAATTTAACTGTATTTTTTCCCGGGCAATTTCCAATATCCAATTTTTGGGGAATTTAGGATATTGGAAAGTGATTTTTTTTAAAAATTATTTTTTTATTTTTTGTTTCAGCTTTTTTTTCCTGAGAATTTTGAACCCCCTTTTAAATAAAGGGGGGTTTTTTGATTCAACTCCGCACCGACATCGGGGGAATGATTTCCCCCGCTTTTCCCCAACCTGTCTCCCCTTTCGGAACTTTTTGGGGGCGCAGCCCCCGGGCACGCGCCTAAGGGGTCCCGCACTGGGGGCCCCACACACACTGCGAGGCGCAGGGAATTTTTCCCCCCCGCATGTATGCCCCGCCCCTTAACCCGGGGGGGCAATCATAGGGCGCAGCCCCCGCACAGGGCCTCGGGACCCCCCGCACGGGCGCCCCACACACTTCCCAGGCGCGGGCGGAGATTCCCTAGTATGTATGAGCGCGGGCCCCGGGCCCCTCCGACTTTAAAATCAGGGCCAGATTTCCCCCGGGAAAAAACAAAGCGGAAAAAGGGCCCCCCCCCCGGGGACCCTGGGGATTAAATACTTGGGGGCCCCAAAAAATTTTTTGAAACGCAACTCTGTGTCCCCCCGGGGCTGTGGGTGGTTAATCAATAGCTAGGGGGAGCAAAAAATTTCCCCAAAAGGTAGTTTTTTAATTTCTAAACATTTGCAGGAGATTGTTATCTTTAACAAGATTATCTCACAGAAATTTTGGCCTTTTTTTCCAGTGAAGCAAAATTTTTTTAATTTTATGTTTTGCGCTTCCCTAAAGTGACACTTCCAGACAGGCCTGCATTTGCCATTAGGCGGCCAAGGATGGGAACCAAGGGCTTCATTTTTTAGGAGTTGAGACCTAAGCAAGTACTTTTTTATCATCAGCAGTTCCCAGGGTACAGGGAGGGTCACTTTGTGATGGTGCTAGACAGCGGCAGAAGCATTGTCTGCAGAAATATACCTGTGCTGTGACTCCCCTGCATATAACACAGCATCCTCCAAGTGCCCACTGCCCACTTCCCCCGCACACAGTGCTCTGTATGATACTGAACACTTGCTTACACAGCTCCAATAGCACAGAGAGTAAAAAAGCAGCGTGGCTCGGCGGCACAGAGAGGTGTCTGGGCCCTAGGCAGTGTTATCAGTATCAGCATGAAGCAGTCCTGTCATGTCCGGGTAACTGCTGAATATGAAAAGCAAACAAAGCAAAACTTCACTCACTTATGGGGCGCACAATAGAGAACATGCCTGTAAAAATTATCCAAAAAATATGCACCATTCAAGCAGTGGGACAGTGCCTTTCTGTGACTCTTCCAGTCTCTCTGTATCTCTGATACAACCTACTGGTGACACTCTAAGCTCGTGGCCACTCCCGTCTGAGAGCCACCAGCTTAAGGCATCAATGATGAGTCCAGCTGAACAATTGTAGGTGTTGCTGATCTCATGATGTCACAATGTGAACAGCAGGATGAGTGAGGACGGCGTTTAATCCCAATTCACATTGATCCCCTAAATGTATTGAGGCGATTCAGGGACAAACACCCGTGGAAATTTTGCCATCAAGCTCCTGTTAGAGATGCAGCAAGTTTTCAAAGAGTCCGAGACCCTGAACAGCTGACTAGTGCATCCAAAAGGGCAGAGACGGGCATTACTGCCTCCTACAGGGGAAGACGGGGGCACTTACGTCCTCTACAGGGGAGAGATGGGGCATTTACTGCCTCTACAGGAGAGAAGAACCGTGCATTTTACCGCCTCTAAAGGGGAGAGATGGCATTTTCTGCCTCTACAGGGGAGTAGATGGGGCAATTACTGCCTCTTACGGGGAGAGGACGGGGCATCTACTGCAACTACATGGATGAGTGACAGGGGGGGCATTTCCTGCCTCGACAGGGAGAGATGTGGGTCATTTACTGAGCCTTTCAGAGGAGAGACGGGCAAATTTTTTTTTTTTTTATAAGAACTGCCTCTACAGGGGAAGTGACGGGGCATTTACTGCCTCTACAGGGGGAGAGACGGGCATTACTGCCTCTACAGGGAGAGACGGGGGGGGGGGGTCATTTACTGCATCACAGGGAGAGATGTGGCATTTACTGCTCTAAAGGGGGATAGATGGGGGCATTTACTGCCTCTACAGGGGAGAGACGGGGCATTTACTGCATCTACCGGGGGAGAGACGGGCATTTACTGCCTCAAGGGGAGAGACGGTGCATTACTGCGTCTACCAGGGAGAGACGGGGCATTTACTCATCTACAGGGAGAGACGGGTATTTACTGCATCTACAGTGGAGAGACGGGGCATTTACTGCCCCTCTACAGGGGAGAGACGGTGCATTTACGCATCACAGGGGAGAGATGGGGCAATAACTGCCTCTACAGGGAAGAGACGGTGCATTTAACTGCATCTACAGGTTAGAGACGGGGTATTACTGCATCTACAGGAGAGAGATGTGCGATTTACTGCCTCTACAGCGGGAAGACGGGCAATTTACTGCCTCTAAGGGGAGAGACGGGGCATTTACTGCCTCTACAGGGAGAGATGTGGCATTACTGCTCCTACAGGGGAGAGACGTGGCATGTACTTGCCTCTACAGGGGAGAGACGGGGCATTTTTACTGCCTCTACAAGGGAGAGACGGGCTTTACGCCTCTAAGGCAGAGACTGTGGCATTTTAACTGCATCTACAGGGGAGAGACGGGGCGATTTAACTGCTCTAATTAGGGAGAGACCGGGTCATTTACTGCATCTACAGGGGCGAGACGGGGCATTTACGCCTCTACAGGGGAGAGAGTGGCAATTACTGCCTCTACAGGGAGAGTACGGGGCATTGTACTGCCTCAACAGGGGATAGATTGGGCATTTACTGCCTCTTCAGTGGGAGATGACGGGGCATTTACTGCCTCTACAGGGGAGAGACGGGGCATTTACTGCCTCTAGCAGGGAGAAGACGGGTCATTTACTGCATCACAGGTGGAGAATGGGATTTACTGCCTCTAAAGGGAGAGATGGGGCATTTAGCTGCCTCTACGAGGGAATACTGGGCATTTACTGCATCTACAGTGGAGTGATGGGTCATTTACTGCCTCTACAGGGGAGAGACGGGGCAGTTACAGCCTCTACAGGGGATGAACGGGCATTTACTGCAATCTACAGGGGAGAGACGGGGTATTTACTAGCATCAACAGGGAGAGACGGGGGCATTTACACCTCCTACAGGGGAGGAGACGGGCATTTACGCATCTACAGGGAGAGATGGGGCATTAACTGCCTCTACAGGAGGAAGAGACGGGGCATTTTTACTGCATCTACAGGGGAAACGGGGTATTTACTGCATCTACAGAGATAGAGGGGCATTTACTGCCTCTACAGGGGAGAGACGGGGCATTTACTGCTCTAAAAGGGGAGAGACGGTGGCATTTACTGCCTCTACAGGAGAGATGGGGCTTTACTGCTCTACAGGGAGAGACGGGGCAGTACTGCCTCTACAGGGAGAGACGGGCATTTACTGCCTCTAACAGGAGAGACGGTGCATATACTGCCCTAACAGGGGCAGAGACGGGGGCATTTACTGCATCTACAGGGGAGAGACGGGCAATTTACTGCCTCTATAGGGGAAGACGGGCGATATTACGTCATACTACAGGGAGAGATGGGCATTTACTCTGCCTCTACAGGGTAGACAGAACGGGGCATTTACTGCCTCTACAGGGGAGAGACGAGCATTTACTGCATCTACAGGGAGAGACGGGGCATTTACTGCCGGTCCACAGGGTGAGAGATGGGCATTTACTGCCTCTACAGGGGAGAGAACGGGCATTAACTGCCTCTAGCAGGGGAGAGACGGGGCAATTATGGCATCTACAGGAGAGACGGGCATTTACTGCTCTACAGGGGAGAGACTGGTGCTATTTACTGCCTCTACAGGGGAGAGATGGGGCATTTTACTTCCCTACATGGGAAGACGGGTCATTTACTGCCTCTACATGGATGAGATGGCGCCATTTACTACCTCTACAGGGGAGAGACGAGGCATTTCACTGCATCTACAGGGGGAGAGGACGGGGCATTTACAGCCTCTACAGTGGAGAGAAGAGGCATTTAACTGCATCTACAAGGGGAGAGACGGGCAATTTACTGCCTCTACAGGGAGAGGATGTGGCATTTACCAGCCTCTACAGGGGAGAGACGGGTCATTTACTACCTCACAGGGAGAAGACGGGGCATTACTGTCATCCTACAGGGGAGAGATGAGTGCATTTACTGCCCTCTACGGGGAGAGACGAGCATTTACTGCATCTACAGGGGAGAGACGGGGCATTACTGCCTCAACAGTGGGAAGATGGGGCATTGTACTGCCTCTACAGGGGAGAGACGGGGCATTTACTGCCTCTACCAGGGGGAGAACAGATGGGGCATACTGCCACTACCAGAATGAGATTGGTGCATTTAGCTACCTCTACAGTGGGAGAGACGGGGCATTTACTGCATCTACAGGGAGTAGACTGGCACTTACTGCCTCTACAGGGGAGAGGACGGCAATTACTGCCTCTACAGGGGAGAGACGGGGCATTTACTGCATCAACAGGGGAGAGATGGGGCATTTACTGCATCAACAGGGGAGAGACGGGGCATTTACTGCATCTACAGGAGATACCGGGGCCATTTACTGCATCTACAGGGGATAGACGGGGCATTTACTGCTCTCAGGGAATAGACGAGGCATTTTACTGCATCTACAGGGGAGAGACGGGGCATTTACATGCCTCTACAGGGGAAGATGGGGCATTTACTGCCATCTACAGGGAAGACGGGGCCGATTACTAGCCTCTACAGGAGAGACGGGGCATTTACTGCCTCTACAGGGATGAGATGGTGAATTTACTACACTCTAGCATGGGAGAAGACGTGGCACTTACTTCCTCTACAGGATGAATGGGCACCTTACTGCCTCTACAGGGGAGAGATGGGCGCAATTACTGCAACTAAAGGGAGAGACGGGCATTTACGTGCCTCTACAGGGAAGAGATGGCCACTTTACTGCCTCAAACAGTGGAGAGATGGGGCACTTACTGCATCTAAAGTGGGAGAGATTGTGCATTTACTGCATCTACAGGGAAGAGAATGGGCAATTTACTGCCTCTACAGGGGAAGAGGAGGGGCATTTACTGCATTCTACAGGGGGAGAGAGTGGGTCATTTACTGCCTCACAGGGAGAGACGAGGCATTTACAGCATCTACAATGGGAGGAGACTGGGCAGTTTTACAGCATCTACAGGGAGAGACGGGGCATTTACTGCCTCAACAGGGGAGAGACAGGGGCCTTTACTGTCTGCTACAGGGAGGGAGGATGGGCCAATTACTGCCTCTAACAGGGAGGACAGGGTGCAGTTTACTTGCCTCTACAGGGGGAGATGGGGCATTTAACTGCCTCTACAGGGGAGAGACGTGGCAGTTCACTGCATCTACAGGGAGATACCGGGGCATTATAACTGCCTCTACAGGGGGATACGGGGCATTAACTGCCTCTACAGAGAGAGACGGGGCACATTTACTGCCTCTACAGGGAGGACGGGAGCATTTTTACTGCCTCTACAGGGAGAGACGGGCATTTCTGCCTCTACAGGGGAGATGGGGGCATTACTGCCTCTACAGGGGAGAGACTGGGTATTTACTGGCATCTACAGGGGAGAGACTGGGCCAATTTACTGGCCCCTCTACAGTGGGAGACGGGGCAGTTTACTGCCTCTACAGGAGAGAGACGGGTGCATTTACTGCCTCTACAGGGATTAGACGTGGCCAGTTTACCTGCCTCTACAGGAAGAGACGGGGCATTTACTGCATCTACGGGGCGAGACGGGAGCATTTACTGCATCTACAGGGGAGAGACGGGGCATTTACTGCCTCTATAGGGAATGGAGATGGGGCATTTACCGCCTCTACAGTGGAGAGACTGGGCATTTACTGCAATCTACAGGGAGAGATGGGCATTTACAGCCTCTACAGGAGAGAGATGGTACATTTTCACTGGCCTTTACAGTGAGAGAACCGGGGCATTTACTGCATCTACAGGGATGGAATGGGTTTTACTGCTTCTAAAGGGTGATAGACGGGCATTTACGCCTCTACAGGGGAGAGATGGGCATTACTGCATCAACAGCTGGAGAGACGGCATTTACTGCATCTATAGGCGGAGAGACGGGCATTACTGCACTACAGGGGGTAGAGATGAGGACATTTTACTGCAGTCTAAGGGGAGAGACGGGCACTTTACTGGCATCTACATCGGAGAGACGGGGCATTTACTGCATCTATAGGGGAGAGACGTGGCATTTACTGCATCTACAGGGGAGAGATGGGGGCATTTACTGCATTCTACAGGGGAGATGACGGGGCATTTACTGCCTCTACAGTGGTGAGAGACGGGCATTTACTGCATCTACAGGGAGAGATGGGGCATACTGCCTCTAAAGGAGGGGAGACCCGGGGCATTTACTGCTCTACAATGGGAGAGCGGGGCATTTCTGCATCTACAGGGGAGAGTGGGGCATTTACTGCCTCTATAAGGGAGATGGGGCATTACTGCCTCTTCAAGGGAGAGAACCTGGGCATTTACTGCCTCTACAGGGGAGAGAACGGGGGCATTTACTGCTATACCATGGAAGAAGACGGGGCAAATTACTGCCCTCTACAGGGGAGAGACGGGGCATTACTGCCTCTACAGGGGAGAGACGGGCATTTACTTGGCCCTAAAGGGATGAGATGGTGCATTTACTGGGTCATCGTACTAGGGGAGAGACGGGCATTTACTGCTCTACAGGACAGAGACGGGGCCATTAATGCCACAACAGTGAGAGACAGGCATTTACTGCTCTCGAGACAGTGCAAATTACTGCCTCTACAGGGGAGAGTACGGGATTTACTGCCTCTACACGGGAGAGACGGGGCAATTACTGCCTCTATAGGGAGAGACGGTGCATTTACTGCATCTACATGTTAGATACGGTGCATTTACTGCATCTACAGGGGAGAGACGGGGAATAAATTTTACTGCTTCTAGCAGGGAGAGAAGGGGCATTTACAGCATCTACAGGTTGAGAGATGTGGCATTTACTGCTCTACAGGTGGAAACGGGGCATGTTACTGCCTCTACAGTGGAGAGACGGGGCATTTACTTCATCTACAGGGGAGAGACGGGGCATTTACTGCATCTACAGGGTAGAGACGGGGCATTTACTGCCTCTAAGGAGAGACAGGGCATTACTGCATCTAAAGTGGAGAGATGGGGGCATTTACTGCATCTACAGGGGAAGAGACGGTGCATGGTTACTGCATCTAGAGGGGAGACGGGGCATTTACTGCATCCTACATGGAGAGACGGGCATTTAATGCCTCTACAGGGGAGAGACGGGGCATTTAACTGCCTCTACAGGGCAGAGACGGGCATTTACTGTATCTACAGGGGAGAGACGGAACATTTACAGCCCTCCTTACCGGGGAGAGACGGGGCATTTACTGCCTCACAGGGAGAGATGGGGGCATTTACTGCATCTACAGAGAGAGACGGGGCATTTACTGCGTTCTACAGGGGAGAGATGTGGCATTACTGACTCAACAGGTGAGAGACGGGGCATTTACTGCACCTAAACAGGGAGAGACCGGTGCAATTACTTCCCAAACAGGGCAGAGACGGGGCATTTAACTGCCTCTACAGGAGATACGGGGTCATTTTAAGTGCCACTACAGGGAAGAGAGACGTGGCATTTACCCTCTACAGGAGAGAGACGGGGCATTTACTGCATCTACATGAGGAGAGACGGGGCATTTGCTGTATCTACAGGGGAGAGATGTGGGCATTTACTACATCTACAGGGGGAGAGAGACGGGCATTTACAGCCTCTACAGGGGAAGACGGGCCATTTACACATCTACAGGGAGAGATGGGGCATTACTGCCTCTACAGGGGAGAGACGGGCCATTTACTGCATCTGGTATAGGGAGAGACGGGAACTATTTACGCATCTACAGAGTGAGAACGGGGCCATTTACTACATCTACAGGGGAGAGATTGGGGCAATTTTTACTGCCTCTACAGGGTAAAAACGGGGCATTTAACTGCATCTACATGGGAGAGACGGGCATTTACTGCATCTACAGGAAGAGACGGGGCATTACTACATCTACAGTAGAGAGACGGGGCATTTACTGCATCAACAGCGGAGAGACGGAGCATTTACTACTCTACAGGGGAGAGACGGGCAACTTACAGAGCATCTACAGGGTAGAGACGGGCATTTACTGCATCTACATGAGAGAGATGGGGGCATTTACTGCCTCTACAGGATAGATTGGGGCATTTACTGCCTCTACAGGGGAGAGACGGGGCATTTACTGCCTCAACAGTTGAGAGACGTGGCATTAAGTGCCACTAGCAGAGGAGAGATCGGGGCATTTAACTGCCTCTACAGGGGAGAGACGGGGCATTTACTGCCTCTACAGGGGAGAGATGGGGCATTTACTGCCTCTACAGGAGAGAGAACGGGGCATTTTACTGCATCTACAGGGCAGAGACGGGGCAATTTACTGCCTCTAACATTGAGAGACGGGGCATTTACCTCCCTTTTACTGGGGAGAGACGTGGGCATTTACTGCCTCTACAGGGGGGGAGAGAGGGGCATTACGGCATCTACAGGGGAAGATTTAGGGCAATTACAGCCTCAACAGGGAGAGACGGTCATTTACTGCCTCTACGGGGGAGAGACGGACCATTTACTGCCTCTACGGGGGAGAGACGGGGCATTTACTGCCTCATACAGGGGAGAGATGGCTTTACTGCCTCTGACAGGGGAGAGACGGGACATGTTGACTGCCTCAACGTTTGAGAGACGGGCATTTACTGCATCTACAGAGAAGTATGAAGACGGCCATTTTACTGCTCTACAGGGGAGAAGATGGGGCATTTACTGACCCTCTACAGTAGGATGGTGCCATTTACCGCCTGCTACAGGGGAGAACGGGCATTTACTGCCTCTAAGAGGGGAAGACGGGGCATTTACTGCATCTACAGGGAAGAGACGTGCATTAACTGCATCTACAGGGGATTTGGGACGGGGCATTTACTGAATTTACAGTGGAGAGACGGGGCATTAACTGCACTCTACAGGGGAATTGTCGGGCATTTACTGCCGTCTACAGGGGAGAGATGGGGCAATTTACCTGCCTCTCAGGAGAGAGACGGGGCATTTACTGCCTCTACAGTGGGAATGACGGTGCATTTACTGCCTCTACATGGAGAGATGGGGGCCCCATTTCTGCCTCTACAGTGTGAGAGACGTGGGATTTACTGCATCTACTGGGGAGAGAACGGGCATTTAACTGCCTCTACAGGGGAGAGAACTGGCATTTACTGCCTCCTACAGGGGAGAGACGGGCATTTACTGCCTCTACAGGGAAGAGACGGGGCATTTACTGCCTCTACAGGAAGAGAGACGGATGGCATTAACGCATCTACAGGGAAGAGACGGGGCATTTACTGCCTCTACAGGAAGAACGGGGCATTTTCTGCATCTACAGGGAAGAGACGTGGCATATACTGCCTCTACAGGAGAGAGACGGGGCATTTTTCTAGCCTCTACAGGGGAGAGACGGGTGCATTTACTGCCTCTACAGGGGAGAGACGGGGCATTACTGCATCCTACTGGGGAGAGACGGGGCATTTACTGTATCTTCAGGGGAAGAGACGGGCATTACTGCCTCTTCGGGGAGAGACGTGGGCATTTACTGCCTCTACAGGGGATGAGACATGGGCATTTACTGCCTCTACAGCGGAGCGGACGGGGCATACTTCCCTTCTACAGGGGAGAGATGGGGCATTTACTACTCTTAAAGGGGAGAGACGTTGCATTTACTGCCTCTACAGAGGAGAGACGGGCATTTACTACATCTAACAGGAGAGACGGGGCATTTACAGCATCTACAGGTATAGACGGGGCATTTACTGCCTCTACAGGGGAGAGACGGGGCATTTACGCATCTACAGGGGAGAGAACGGCGCATTTACTGCATCTACAGGGGAGAGACGGGGCATTTACTGCCTCTACAGGGGAGAGACGGGCATTACTGCATCTACAGGGGAAGAGACGGGGCATTTACTGCCTCTACAGGGGGAATGGGGGCATTTACTATACATCTACAGGGAGAACAGGGCATTTACTGCCTCTACAGGGGAGAGACGGGCATTTAACTTGCATCTAAAGGGGAGAGACGGCATTTACTGCCTCTACAGGGGAGAGACGAGCAATTTACTGCATCTACAGGGGAGAGACGGGCATATTACTGCATCTACAGGGAGAGACGGGGCATTTACTGCCTTCTACAGGGGAGAAGACGTGGCATTTACTGCCTTACAGGTGAGAGACGGGGCATTACTGCCTCATACATGGGGGGTAGAGACGGGGCATTTTACTGCATCTACAGGGAGAGATGGGCATTTACTGCTCAACAGGGGAGAGACGGGGCATTTATGCATCTACAGGGGGAGGAGACGGGGGCATTTACTGGCCTCTACAGGGGAGAGACGGGGCATCTACTGCCTCTACAGGGATAGAGGGCATTTACTGAGCATCACAGGGGAGAGACGAGGTGCAGTTTACTTGCTCTACAGGGGAGAGACGGGGGCAGTTTAGCTGATCCATATCCCTCCAGTTATGGTAGACGATCACGGGATCTCTTTTACACTGTTCTCTTGCGATAGCCAGGGGAAAGATAGATAGGGGACATACTTCTACTCAGTCTCTCTCTACAGTAGTAATATCAGACAAGGGAGTCACTTTATACCTCACCTCCGTACCAATGGTCGACAAACCGACGTGAGCCATTTACTTCTGCTCCTCTACAGGAATACGAGATTGCGGAGGCATTCTACTCGCCTCTACACACTGCATCCTCAGACTATCGTGGTAGCAATTTTTACGAGTCTCTCTCTACACAGGGATCTAGACCTGGGTGATCCATCATTTTCACTCTCTGTGCCTCTCCACAGTGAGATTATATCATCGGGGCTCTTATCTCTCTGTCCTTTCTCTCTCTCAACACAGGGACAATCAGACACTGGGGCATCACTTAACATTGAGTCCTCACGCACAGAGAGATGCTATCACGGAGATCATATATCTATCTCGTCTCTCTCACAGGGATACGAATACTATGGATCATTTCTATCTTTAGCACATCTCACCACTGTGGGGAGAGATGGGCATTTACTGCCTCCATAGGGGAGAACGGGGCATTACTGCCTCTACAGGGGAGAGACGGGGCATGTACTGCTCTACAGGGAGAGACGTGGCATTTACTGCATCTACAGGGAGAGACCGGGGCATTTACTGCATCTACAGGGAGAGACGGAGCATTAACTGCTCTACAGGGAGAGACGGGGCATTTTACGTCTAGATATACTCTCTATTATATCTATCGTCGGGGCATATCTATACTCTTGTCCTCTTCACAGGAGATAGTCAGACGGACGCCTTTTCATCCTAGATTCATTCTTACAGATGGAGTAGGAGATCTATCTAGGAGTCACTTTACTCCGCCTCTTCAGGGGTGATACGGGGCATTTACTGCCTCTACAGGGAGAGATGGGGCATTTACTGCCTCCACAGGGAGATGAACGGGGCATTTACTGCCTCTACAGGGGAGAGACGGTGTATTTACTGCCTCCACAGGGGAGAACGGGGCATTTACCGCTCTCTACAGGGGAGATACCGGGGCATTTACAGCCTCTACAGGGGAAGAGATAGGGGATTATGCCTCCACAGGGGAGAACGGGCATTTAAACCGCCCTCTACAGGGGGAGACGGGGCATTTACTGCATCTACAGGGGAGAGACGGGGCATTAAATGCATCTACAGGGGAGAGAAGGGGCAGTAAATGCAACTACAGGGGAAGACGGAGCATTACTGCGTCTACAGGGGAGAGACGGGGCATTTACTGCCTACAGGGGAGAGACGGGGCATTTACTGCCTCTACAGGGGAGAGATCGGGGCATTTACTGCCTCTACAGGGAGAAGATGGGGCATTTACTGCCTCTACAGGGGAGAGACGGGGCATTTACTGCATCTTCAGGGGAGAGACGGGGCATTTACCGCCTCTACAGGGGAGAGATGGTGCATTATACTGCATCTACAGGGGAGAGACGGGGCATTTACTGCTCTACAGGAGAAGAGACGGGACATTAATTGCATCTACAGGGGAGAGACGGGAATTTACTGCTCTACAGGGAGAGACGGGGCATTACCTGCAATCTACATGGGAGTAGACGGGGCATTTACTGCCTCTATCAGGGGAGAGACGGGGCATTTACTGCCTCACAGAGAGAGATGGTGCATTTACTGCCTCTACAGGGGAGAGACTGGGGCATTTTACTTCCCTTACAGGGGAGATACGGGCATTTACTGCCTCTACAGGGGGAGAGATGGGGGCATTTACTGCTTCTACATGGGAGAGACGGGGCATTTACTGCCTCTACAGGGGAGAGACGGGGCATATACTGCCTCTACAGGGGAGAGATGGGGCATTACTGCATCTACAGGGGAGAGATGGTGCATTTACTGCATCTACAGGGGAGAGACGGGGCATTTACTACCTCTACAGGAGAGACGGGGCATTTACTGCCTCTACAGGGGAGAGACGGGGCATATACTGCCTCTACAGGGGGAGTAGACTGGCATTACTGCATCTACAGGGGATGAGACGGTGCATTTACTGCCTCTACAGGTGAGAGACGGGGCCATTTACTGCTCTACAGGTGAGAGATGGAGGGCATTTACTGGCCCTCTACAGGGTGAGAGACGGGGCATTTACTGCCCACTACAGGGTAGAGACGGGCAATTTACTGCATCTACAGGGAGAGACGGGCATTTACTGGCCTCTACAGGGAGAGATGGCATTTACTGCCTCTACAGGGGAGAGACGTGGCTTATGTACTGCCTCTACAGGGAGAGATGGGGCATTTACTGCCTCTACAGGAGAGAGATGGGGCATTTCTGCCTCTTACAGTAGAGAGACGGGGCATTTACTGCATCTACAGGGAGAGACGGGCATTTACAGCCTCTACAGGGGGAGAGATCTGGTCATTTACCTGCCTCTGCAGGGGAGAGACGGGGCATTTACTGCCTCTACAGGGAGAGACGGTGCAATATACTACATCTACAGGTGGAGAGACAGGCATTTACTGCCTTACAGGGTAGACGGGGCATTTACTGCGCCTCTACAGGGGAAGATGGGGCCATTTACTTGCACTACAGGGGAGACGGGGCATTTACTGTCTCTACAGTGGAGAGACGGGGCATTTACTGAGCATCTACTGGGGAGAGATGTGGCATTTACTGCCTCTACAGGGGAGAGATGGGGCATTTACTGCCTCTACAGGGGAGAGATGGGACATTACTGCCTCTACAGGGGGAAGACGGGGCAATTTAACTGCCTCTACAGGGGAGAGTCGGGGCATTTACTGCATCTACAGGGGAGAGACGGGGCATTACTGCATCTACAACGGAGAGACGGGCATTTTACTGCCTCTACAGGGGCGAGACGGGGCATTTACTGCATCTACAGCGCAGAGAAGGGGCCTTTACTGCATCTACAAGGGGAAGATGGGCATTTACTGCCTCTACAGGGGAGAGATGGGCATTACTGCCTCTACAGGGAGAGACGGGGCAATTTACTGCATCTACAGGGGAGAGACAGGGCATTTACTGCATCTACAGGGGAAGACGGGCATTACTCCTCTACAGGGAGAGAGGGACATTTACTGCCTCTACAGGGGAGAGACGGGGCATTTACTGCATGCTACAGGGAGAGATGGGGCATTTTACTGCCTCTACAGTGGAGAGATGGGCATTTACTGCCTCTACAGGGGAGACAGACTGGGGCATTTACTGCCTCTAACAGGGGAGAGACGGGACATATACTGCCTCTACAGGGGAAGACGGGGCATTTACTGCCTCTACAGGGAGAGACGGGGCATTTACTGCTCTACGGGGAGAGACGGGGCATTTACTGCGTCTAAAGGGAGAGCGGGCATTTACTGCAACTACAGGGGAGAGACGGGGCATTACTGCCTCTACAGGGAGAGACGGGGCATTTATTACTGCCTCTACAGGGGAGAGAGGGTGCATTTGCTGCTCTAAAAGGGAGAGAGGGGCATTTACTCCCTCTACAGGGGAGAGAGGGGAATTTACTGCCTCTACAGGGAGAGACGGGGCATTTACTGCCTCTACAGGGGGGATGGGGCATTTACTCCCTCTACGGGGGAGAGATGGGGCTTTTACTGCCTCTAAAAGGAGAGAAGGGGCATTTACTGCCTTACAGGGGAGTAGAGGGGATTTTATGCCATCATACAGGGGAGAGACGGGCATTTACTCCCTCTACAGGGAAGAGAGGGGCATTTACTGCCTCTACAGGGGGAGAGACGGGGCATTTTACTGCCTTTACAGGGGAGAGATGGGGCTTTTTACTGCTTACAGGGGAGAGATGGGGCATTTACTGCCTCTACAGGGGAGAGATGGGGCATTTACTGCTTTTAAAAAAAAAAAATTCAAGAAATCTTATGTTCATCCTGAAATTTTAACCAAAACCCAAATCTCCCGAACTCTCTGTGAGTTGTGCACAAGATATAAAATAACAAGGGAAGGAAATCTGTTGAAGTTTGGAAGAAACTAAACTGAAAGACCCCGCGGTCACTTTCACATTCCTTTCCCCGGACTCCAGAGGGTGCGTCACATTTGTCAGAAGTTCATCCACATTTCACACTGGGAGTAACCGTACACTGCATCTGCCTATGGCTCTGTCATAGTCACAGTCTCCATATAGCATAAGCTGTGTGTGTTGGTTCTCATTGTGCTGGAAACAGTCGGGGGCATCTCAGGTGTAACATACGGTTTAGCAGCCGGACCCTCACCAGTGACCCCCACGGGGCTCAGATCTGGAGTGAACAATAAATTACATGGAACAAGTCTTCCTCTCCCCGAGAGGCTCCCGGTGCACGGATTAACCATATCAGGACCGGACACATTATCTGTATTTTCAAGTACATTTTGCTTTAAACCTCGAACACTTTCTCTTGCTTATTTAAAGGGGTTGTCTCACTACAGGGATCGCTGCTTTTTATATTAAAGATCTTGATGAGACAAGTCACTGCAATATGTGTCCATTAACAGTGTCCTACCTATTCCCCTTTTTTGGGATCATCCCCTTCTTGTATGTGGCTGCATCAGCTCCTTTTGAGGTGGTCAGCCCATAGCAAAAGACCCGTTTTTTCCATCTCCTTGTATAGCTGCGCCCCAGGGCCACTGGTTGCTATAGCTACAGACCTATTCGTTCTCTCCTGATAGGCTGCCAGCACTGGTTGCTATAGCTACAGACCTGTTCGTTCTTAAAAAAAAATTTATAAAAAAAGTAAAAGTTCTTACAAATTAAAAAAAATGAACCCTCCCTTTTCCAATGAAAAATGTTCAAGTGAAAATAAATAAGAAATAATTGGTATCGCTGAAAATGTCCGAAACAATAAAATGTAACCGCAGTGATCGCTGTGAGCCCAGAAAATACTAAATACACAACACCGGAATTTCTGATCTTGTGACCCCGTCCTGTAACAAAATAAGGAATAAAAGTTGTTTAAAACGTTGAGTGGAACCAGAATAGCAGCAATAACACATTGTGACACTTGTATTGTGTAGCAGTGTGATGTGTATTGCGTATCATTGTGATGTGTGTATTGTGTAGCACTGTGATGTGTGTATTGTGTAGCACTGTGATGTGTGTATTGTGTAGTACTGTGATGTGTATTGCGTATCATTGTGATGTGCATATGTTGTAGCACTGTGATGTTTGTATTGTGTAGCACTGTGATGTGTATTGCGTATCATTGTGATGTGTATATGTTGTAGCACTGTGATGTGTGTATTGTGTAGCAGTGTGATGTGTGTATTGTGATGTGTGTATTGTGTAGTAGTGTAATGTGTAGTATTGAGATGTGTGTATTATGTAACATTGTGATGTGTGTATTGTTTAGCAGTGTGATGTGTGTATTGTGTAGCACTGTGATGTGTGTATTGTGTAGCAGTGTGATGTGTGTATTGTGCTGTGTGTATTGTGTAGTAGTGTAATGTGTGTATTGTGTAGCATTGTTATGTGCGTACTGTGTAGCAGTGTGATGTGTGTATTGTGTAGCAGTGTGATGTGTGTATTGTGTAGCAGTGTAATGTGTGTATTGTGTAGCATTGAGATGTGTGTACTGTGTAGCAGTGTGATGTGTGTATTGTGTAGCAGTGTGATGTGTGTATTGTGTAGCAGTGTGATGTGTGTATTGTGTAGCAGTGTAATGTGTGTATTGTGTAGCAGTGTGATGTGTGTATTGTGTAGCAGTGTAATGTGTGTATTGTGTAGCAGTGTGATGTGTGGATTGTTACAGTGAATGTGGATTGTGTAGCATTGAGATGTGTGACTGTGTGCAGTGTGATTGTGTATTTGTGCAGTGAAATGTGTGTTTTGTGTACAGTGTAAGTGTGTATTGTGTGGGCAGTGTAATGTGTTTACGTAGTACGGTGCAGTGTGGAGTGTGTATTTTGTAGAGTGTGTGTGTGTATTGTGTAGCATTGTGGGTGTATTTGTGCAGTTAATGGTTATTGTGTAGCATTGGATGGTGTATTGTGTGCAGTGTAAGTGTGTTTTGTGAGCATTGTGATGTGGTATTGTGTAGCATTGAGTTGTGCGTACTTGAAAGATGTGTGTGTGTAATGTGTGCAGTGGAGGTGTATTGTGATGTGTGTATTGTGAGAAAGTGAAGTGTGTAGGTAGCATTGAGATGTGCTATGTGTACAGTGGATGTGTGTATTGTTTGAAGTGTGAAGTGGTTTGTGTAGCGTGTAATGTTGTATTGTGTGCATGAGATGTGTGCATTGTTAGCAGGTGATGTTGTTTTGGGGGTCACTCTCTTTCAGGTAAACCACCCTCTTAACTAGTGAAGCACAAATAATGTCTAAATCACATAAAACATGTGGTGCGAGGCTTGTATGCCATTTTTTTGCCAACACAATTGTGCCAATACTCTTGTGCAGTTGCCATAGAAACTCTGTTGTGTTCAGGCACCAACAATCATCCCTACAGTCACAGGAGCTCCTCCAATCAGCACTGGTATTTTTCATACTGTAAAGAGATAAATACTGATTGGTGATACTCCAGTGACTGACAGGTCTTCTAGCCAATCAGTGCTTGTTATTCCTTATTAATGAGGAGAGAGACAGTGATAGGTAGAACTCCTGAGAAGGACAGGACTTCTGACCAATCAGCACTTGTTCTTTCCTGTGTAGCGTGAAGCATTAATTGGTGCAAATTCAATGACTGACAGGAATAACAACCAATCAGCATTTGCCGTAATGTTACAGTCAATAGATAAGCATTGATTGGTTCAGCTCCATTGACTGACAGTTCTTCTAACCAATCAGGCTCTTCCTTTGCTGACAGGAAAATTCTGAGTCTGTGGTTGCTGTGGCTACTGTCTGCTGTAGCTGTAATGTTGATTCCTCAGTCTTGGGCACTGGACAAGTCCTCCAAGGTGAGCAGCAGCCTGTGTAACCTATGTCCAGCCTAAATCTCCAGGTAAAAGCACTGGGCGAGATTTACCCCAGGAAAGTGCAGCAGTTTCCATAGCAACCAAACCGATCCCAGCTTCCATTTTCAGAGGCCCTATGGAAAATGAAAGCAGCGACGTGATTGGTTGTATGGTCAAATGCTCTAGTTTTCCTCTGCTGTTTTTTCTACATTTCTGTCTCTTTTATGTGAGCCACGAACGGGAGGCGAGGTCACCTGCCCCACCTGCCACCAGGTACAAAGGCCCAGAATATTCTGGGAGGCCGAGGTCACCCGCCACCACGCCCCCCAGGGACGAGGCCCAGAGAATATCCTGAGGAGGGAGGTCACCTGCCACACACTGCCGCCAGTAGAGGTCCAAGAATATTCTGAGGAGGCCGAGGTCACCCCCACAACTGCCCCCCAGTACGGGGCCCCGAGAATATTTTAGAGGGGGCCCAGGTACCTGCCACACACTGCCCCCCAGGAACGAGGCCGAGAATATCCTGAGGGGCCGAGGGCACCTGCCCCACATGCCCGCCAGGTACAAGGCCCAGGAAATTTGAGGAGGCCCCCGGTATCGCCAACACTGCCCGCCATGTACCGGGCCCCGAGAATATTTGGGAGGCCGGGTTACCTGCCACACCTGCCCACCAGGTACCAGACCCAGAGAATATCCTGGGAGGCCGAGGTCACCTGCCACACCTGCCCCCCCAGGTACGAGGTCCGAGAATATTCAAGGAGGCCGAGGTCACCCGCCCCACATGCCCACCAGGTACCGGCCCAGAGAATATTTTAGGGGGCCGAGGCCCCGCCAACATGCTCACCAGGTACGAGCCCAGAAATATTCTGAGGAGACCGAGGTCCCTGCCCACATCCTGCCAGGTACGGGGCCCGGGAAAATATTCTGAGGGGGCCCGAGGTCACCTCCCACACATGCCTGGGTACGGGCCCCAGAGAATATTCTGAGGGGCCGAGGTCACCTGCCACACACGGGTCCCCCCAGGTCAAGGCCCAGAGAATTTTCTGGGGGGCAGGGGTCCTGCCACAACACTGCCTACGGTACGGGCCCAGAAAAATTTTTTGAGGAGGCAGAGGTCCCCTCCCAACCTGCCCGCCAGGTCACCCCGGGAAATTCTGGGGGAAACCGAGGTCACCTGCCACATACTGCCCCCCGGGTAGGGGGGGGCCACAGAAAATATTCCAACCCCAACTCCCCGTTTTGGCGGGGGGGCCCCGCTATTGGGGTCCCCCACCCCGCCCTTCCGGGGGGCGTTGGCATTCCTCCCCCCGCCACAGGGGGCGGGGTTTTTTAAATGGCCCCGGCGACAGAAACTGGGTTTAGTGAATGGCCCTGGCAGGGGACCAGAGCTCAAACGGATTTGCCAGGCACAATCATGAAATCAAGAATGGCAATAGTCCAGCAGAAAAGTCCATGTACTGTGAGAGTCCAGGTGCTGGAAGTCGGCTTCATTCTGGGCAGTAATAACAGCAGGTCTATACAATGTTCCTGTAAGGACTACTTTTCTTCTTGACCACAACACCTTTTCATTAAGGCCTATAGACTTTGAATGGTACAGGCTCTATAAAGTGACTCATTTTATAGATTACTACATAGCGATTGTCCTGTGCAGTGGTTTAATGAATTATTTTTAAATACAAAAGAAAATGAGAGGACTACTAGAATGGGGGTGGGGGTGTTCTGGGCTTGGGGATATATGTCCTTCTATCCTTTGATTCATGTAAACATTTGTTTAAAGAATTATTTCTATCTTAGAAAGAGATGGAATAATATTGGGCTCCCACCCCGTTTAAAGCCCGTGGGGGTCTCACTTCTGGGACCCAACTGGCGTTTGAGGTCCAAAGACCCAGATCAGCCGGGAAGGTGGATCATGACCAGATGCAGGTGAATGGGGCTTGCTGCAGAAAACTTTGAAGGGGAACCAGCACTATATTAGCTTGGAGACTCTTTATTCTCAGGATTGGTGGGGTCACAGTGGTTGGATTCCTACCATTCATCTCAGGGATATGATATCAATTTATAAAATGGGAATACCCTTTTAATTACTGACATCTTCCATAGAATGAGCCTGTAAATCCTGCTGACCCTGCCTCTATGCTGCCAATTGGAGCGTCCCCTTGTATGATCATGTGGGCGGGGTCAGGAGGACTCTCAGGCTCTCTCTGTGAGATTCAATAAAATCATGTTTATTTCTTTATTTTCATTAGCCAAGGATCAATAGTATTGGTGTAACGAAAATAAAGACATAAACATGATTTTATTGAATTAATATTTTTTTCGTTACCCCCATATTATTGATCTTTTTATATACACATCGGTGCAACTTCTGTAGTCTTACCATTTGATTGATCGGTGCCATATCAGTTATTATTTCCAGATTTACATTAGAAACCCATAAGAGCCGTCGCTCGATCTCCAATTGGTCCAAATAACCGTGCCTCTTTTAACTTGGCCAATCACAAACAGAGCTCGCTCTGAATTTCTTTTCCCCATAATAATATAATAATAATAATCTTTATTTATATAGCGGAAACATATTCCGCAGCACTTTACAATTTGGCGGTTAAAGTACAGACATTACACATTTAAAGTACTTACAGATGAAGACACAAGTAGTGCGGGCCCTGCTCGCAAGATGCTTACAATCTATAGGGTGTTACGGGAGGAGACGAAGGCAAGAAGTGCTAGATTTTACAATGGTCCATCCATTAGACCATAAATATGTTTTTTTTTTTTTTTAACATAGAATTCGGATGAACCTGCACCCTGAACATACATCTATTATGCTATATACAGTATAAGAGCTTGAAAATGAGATGAGTGCGCTAGGAGAGGGGGGGAGGGGAGGGGTGTTGTAAGATTAGGGATTTCTGGTAGGTCCCGAGTGAGAAGATGGTATTCTCAGGGCCCTTTTAAAACTATGAGAGTTCTGATGTGGCCTGATTCACCCGCGGTAGCCGTGCCAGAGAACTTGTGCCGCAACGTGTGAAGTCCTTGGCGACGGGCATGGGAGGTTCGGATGCTTGTAGTGTAAACCTGATATCCTCAGCAGAGTCGGAGAGAGCGGGTAGGGTGGTAAACAGAGAGGAGGGAGGAGATGATCGGGAGGAGCCGTGTTTGGCGAGCTTTATGCGTAGAGTGATGAGTAATGTTGTATCCTGTACTGATAGGCAACCAGTGCAGAGCTGAACACAGGGTAGAGGCCTCAGTATATAGCGCTGGAAAAGAAAGACAAGACTGGCTGCTGCATTAAGGACAGATTGGAGAGGGGGAGAGTTATGCAACTGAGGGAGACCGATAAGCCAAGGATTACAGTAGTCGAGCACGAGAAGAATAAGAGCAACAAAGAAGTTTGAGGTTGTTTCCACAGTGAGAAAAGGACAGATTCTGGAGATGTTCTTGAGGGCAGGTGACAGGAAGCGGACCAGGGATTGGAGATATGGGTAAGGACAGATCGGAATCTAGTATAACCCCAAGACAGCGGGCCTGCTGCCTAGGAGTTATGGTGGTGCCCACACACGAGACCAGAAAGGGCAGGGTTAAGGTCAGTTAGTAGATGGTGGGATGACTAGAAGTCAGTTTTAGTGGAGGTTTTTAGTTTAAGAATACAGGGATGACAAGATGTCAGAGACAGCAACAAGGCAGTCCCTGGTGTTTAGTATGCCCGCAGAGCAGGAGGATGTCTCGGGAGGAGGTTATAATTGGGTTCATCAGCGTAGCAATGGTACTGGAAAGCCAAATCTTGCTGAAGGTTTTGTCCAATGGGCTGTATAGATTGAGAAGAGAGAGGACCAAGAAACGATTCCCTGAAGAACCTCCGACAGCAAGAGGGGAGGAGGAGGAGGTAGAACCGGAAAATGAGATCACTGAAGGAGCGGTTAGAAAAGGTAAATGAGAACCAATAGAGACGGTGTCCTGAGGTCCAATGGTGCTGAGCAATGCCGAGGAGAATTGGTGATCAACAGTGACAAAACGCTGCATAGAGATCCAGAAGAAGCAACAATGAGTATTTGCCTGTGAATTTTAGCTGGATAGGAGATCATTGGAGACTTTAGTTAGAGCCATTTCCCCGTGGATGTAGGGTGTGAAACCTGATTGGCAGAGGATCGAGACAGAGAGTTAGCGGAGAGATAGCGGATTAGGCGAGAGTAGAACCACGCGTCCAGAGTTTGGAGATGAAGGGCAGGTGTAAGACTGGTCCGGTAGTTATCAGCGCAGGATAGGTCCAAGAGTGGGCTGTTTTCAGTAAGGAGTTTATAAAACAGCATGTTTAAAGGAAGATCGAAGACCCAGTGGAGCAGAGAGAGTTACAGATTTGTAAGAGTGAGAGAATGATAGCTGGAGAAATAGACTGGACAAGGTGGAGGGGATGGGGTCACTAGAGCAGGTGTGGGGCGCGCAGCACAGCAGCAGCCTGGACACTCGTCTTCTGTCGTCGGTCAAGAGCTGAGAGTAGGCTGGGGATGTGCGGGGAGGGACGCAGTTGGCGCTGCTTGGGGTTTGAGATGAGATGTTTGCCGGATTTTGTTCAATTTTCCCTCTTTGAAGTGATGGGCCAGGTCTTCACATGGAGGTCAGAGACCGGGACTGAAGCTTTAGGCCTGAGAAGGGAGTGGATGGTGTCAAACAGTGCGTTTAGGGTTGTTGTGTAAGGGTTGCATGAGGGGAGGTGAAATATTTTGTTTGGCGCTGTGAAGGGCCAGTTTAGAATAATCCTGAGCAGAAATTTGTAGTAGAGAAAGTCTGCAGGTAGCTTACGGACTTCCTATCCCTCCACAGAACGCTCTGGCACATCTGGAACAACGCTGCAGAAGGCGAGTCCTGAGGCGTGCCATGGCTGTGGGTGTCTGATCTCTGGTGGTGGTGGTGCGGTGTGTGAGCGGTGCCACATTTCCAGGGGTGTGGCAAGGTTTTCATTATATTGTTTGGACGCCAGGTCAGGCAGTAGAGGGAGGAAATTGGGGGCGTAGGACTGTATGGCGTCCTGTGAATTCCTGAGTGTTTCAGAGTGGATATTTAACTGAAATGGAGACGGGCAGGTGTTTCCAGAGGATGGGTGAGAATTAGTAATAGTGAAGGAAATAAGATTGTGGATCAGAGAGAGTGTAAGGAGAATTATTAATTTAGAGAGTATGAGGAACGGATACAAGAAAACCAGATCCAGAGAGTTCCCATCCTTGTGTGTGGAGAGTTAGTAAACTGCGAGAGCCAAGAGAAGAGGTTAGTGAAAGGATCTGAGAGGCAGAGGGAGACATGGGGTCATCATCTATGGATGTTAAAATCACCCATGATGAGAGTGGGTATTTCAGTAAAGAGTAACGTGAGGGAAGCCAGGCAGCAAAATGAAATCCAGACACTGGCCAGGTGAGCTGGAAGGTCTGTACACAACCGCGACTCGGAGGGAAAAATGGCTGAAAGAGTTGAGGGTGTGGACCTCAAAAAGGAGGAGAAAGTGAGTGAGGTGCAGGAGAAGGACCTGGTACGTGCAGTGTGGATAGAGAATTATGCCATCCCCCACCCTGGCCAGTTCTCAGGTCTGTGGGTGTGGGTGACATTTCGGCCGCCATAGGTGAGGAGCGGCAAGGGAACGTGTCCAGATGGCAGGAGCCATGTTTACTGTGAGGGCTAGCAGGTTGAGGGAGTTGGAGAGAAACCAGTAATGAACAGCAGTGAGTTTGTTGCAAGACGATCGGGCGTTCACCGACACATTTCAAAAGGGAAACTGGAAAAGAATGTACAGCGAATGAGCAATGAGGTTAGCAGTGTTTTCCTATGGGAGGAGGAGGTGGGAAGAGCATAAAGGAGGTGGGCCGGGGTTAAGGAGAGATGTCACCTGCAGCAAGAAGCAGGAGAAAGAAAGATACAGCAGATGGTTCAGTGATGAGATTAAGCACGGCGTTTGTACTGCTATATGTGAGCAGGTGTTTGGTGGTATTTGAAAAGGGAAAGGATATGTGTAAGAACATATGGTGAGGGAAGGAGTGGAGGCCGCGAATTTGGGATAAGATTCTCAAGCGGGGCCAATAACTGGGTGGTAAGCCAGAGGTAGATGGCTGCAATATAGACAGCAATACTGAGCATGGTGAATAGGTTTTTTTTTTTTTTATTGATAATCCTAGATACGTACAAGAAAAGGCTTTCCTTCCTAGCCCCCTTCGGCCCACATTCCGGTCTAATTTATTTTATTATCAGATACCTTGATTCAGCTCTATCAATCACTTTATATCTGGTTCATCTTTCAGAGATATGGTTCTCTACTCTAATGGCTATAACAGAAGAACCCAAATGTAGCTCGCGCTCTGATTGGCTAAGCTGGACGAACCCACCGCTACGCTCAACCAATCAGCTCTTTTCTGCCTTTTTACTGTATTTTGAACTGTCCGCCTTTGAATAAGATTGGTCAAAGATTACTTTCTCCATAGATTATAGTGGGATCCCATGTCGCTCCTATTTCTGATGGACCATACTCCTCCATAGGTTTAGAATGGGCCACTGTCGCTCTATTCTGATTGGCTGGTTTATGCCGATCAACGGAGAAAGCTTAAACAATGTGAATATACAGTATTACCCGGCAATTCTCTCTATTGCAATCCTTAATAGCGCCGGTCTCGCGAAAACGCGTTGTTAGGGATTTGACCGATTTATTTGTATAAGAAGGTATTCAACGCTTTTATCTGATAATGTATTAACACTTAATAAAAATGATTTTTTTTTTTAATCATACACCATGCCGCATGGGCGCTGAGAGTGAAGATGCATTCGAACGATTTCTCCATAGAATTAGCAATGGGAGAAGTGTACTGGCGCTCCTGATTGGCCGAGATCAGCCAAGCCCCCGCTAGCTCAACCAATCAGCTCTTTTCTATATTTTTACGTCTTTTGAACGTCCCGCCTTTGATTTTGATTGGTCAAAACTTATAATGGGTCTCTGTCGCTCCCATTCTGATTGGCTGGCTTCTGCCGATCAATGAGAATAGCTTTCAGAATTTGAATTACTGTATTTCCCGGCGATTCTCTCTATTGCAATTCCCGATGTTGCGCCGGTCTCGGCGACAAACGCGTTGCTAGTGATTTTATTTCTGTATGTTTCTTGAAGGTTTTAGCTCTTTTTCTGAGAATATTTTACACTTAATAAAAATTATTTTTTTTATCATACTCCATGCCGCACGGCGCTGAGAGCCGAGATTCATTGGCGCCGATCTTCCATAGACTACAATGGGAGAAGTAGCTCACGCTCTGATTGGCTGGGATAGCCAAGCCCCCGCTAGCTCAACCAATCACCTCTTTTCTGGATTTTTACTGTATTTTGAACTGTCCCGCCTTTAATTTTGATTGGTCTATATTTCTCCATAGGTTATAATGGGTCCCTGTTGCTCCTATTCTGATTTGGCCGAGATAGCCAAGCCCCGCTAGCTCAAACCAATCAGCTCTTTTCTGCATTTTTACAGTATTTTGAACTGTCCCGCCTTTGATTTGATTGGTCAATTTGTTCTCCATAGGTTTTTAATGGTTCACTGTCGCTCCTTTTCTGTTTTGGCCGGTTTCTGCCGACCAATGAGAATAGCTTTCAGAATTTGAATTACTGTATTTCCCGGGAAATTTTTCCAATATCCTAATTCTTGTTGTTGCGCGTTCTAGTTTTTTGGAAAAAGTGATTTTTTTAATGTATTTTTTTTTGGGGTCTGAGCTCTTTTCTGACAATGTTTTCCGCCTTATAAAGGCGATTTTTTCGGAATCATACTCCATGCTGCACAGAGCTGACGCCGAGGATTTCTGTTGCGATCTTTCTATGTTTCCTCGCATGTTCCGTTCTCGCTTCACTTCGCCTCGCCAGAGCATTTAGACCAAAATCAACGGTTCGGACTGTCGGAGTGGCGGCACGCAATGCACCGCACTTTTCCGCCTCGCGATCGTACATGCCTCGGAGTTTTCGAGCCCGCCGCGTCCCGCCCTGGAACGCCTACACCGTGCCCATTGCCCGCCCCTTACTGCGAGGCGCAGCCGAAAGTGGCGAACGCTGCGCCTAACACCGCAACCCTGCGTCCGACCACGGATTCGGGCCGGGGAGGCGCCGTACACGCCAGGAATCGGGCGAAAAGCCCGATCATACATGTCGCCCAAGGTGTTTAAAAATAGCGGAACAAATAATAAATGGGATATTTTTAAAAACATCTTAGGCGCCGACTGAGCGGTACAGACTTTATGGTAATAAAATATTTTCGAAACAGGAAGAACTAAATGTGGATCAACAGAGATGTATAGGAGGCAATAAATAACAAAACTAAAGCTTTTCAACTACTAAACAGGGGGGCGGGTGAAGAGGCACTAAAAAACTAAAAGAAAAAAAATATTTTAAAAAATTATAAAAAGGGAGCAAAGCTGGAGACAGGAAAGATATATTGCCCTAGAAAGTAAAATTAACCCAAAATATTTTTTAAATTTTATAAATAGTAAAAAGATTAAACAGAAAATGTTGGCCCTTTGAAAAGTACTGGGGGAGACTGTAGAGGGTGACGAAAAAAAAAGCAGACCTATTAAAAAAATGTCTCCACTGTATTTACCGAGGAGGATGACTTTCCTGTTGATGAGCAGAGGGATGCTCTGTTTCTGGTCTAACCCAGGAAGAAGTGCAGCTCCGTCTAAAGAAGATTTAAAATGACATATCCCCGGTCCTGATGGCATACACCCGGTCCTAAGGGATTTAAGTAATGTTATAAATAAGCCCCTTTTTTTAAATATTTATGGACTGTATAATAAGGGTATGTCCCAAAAGGTTTGGCGCAAGAAATGTGGTCCCAAATTTTTAAAAAGGTTCAAAAAGGGTGACCCTAAAACTTGGCCAGTAAGTTTAACCTCTGTTGTGGTAAAAATGTTTGAAGGTTTTCCAGAGAGCATCCGGGAGTATCTCACTGAAAATAAAATGTTAAACCCCTTTTCCAGCGGGGTTTATGAAGAATCGGTCCGTCAGCTAATCTCATCGCTTCTTGAGGAGTTGTTCCAGATGGATCGGGGGGGGGAGCACGGGAAAACATTTTTTGGATTTTTCAAAAGCATCTGATCTGTTCCACGGGAAAAAGGTTGGTAAGTCTGGAATTTTTTGGACGGGGGGGGAAAATGTGTGCAATTTGGTAAAACTGGCCAGTGATAGAAAACGGGTTTGGCTGAGCCCGGGTCTTTTTAGGTAAAAGGGGGCGCGGGAACCCCTTGAGGGGAGTGTGGCACAAAAAAATTCTAGACAACGCGCCCGCTTACATTCTTAGAACCGGCAGTATGAAACCCAAAAAATTTAAAATCGGAAAAGAAACAATGCCCAAGGGCTGATGGGGGTAAACCCTTTAGCATTCTCAAAAAAGGTGAGGTTTTTTTGATCGGTTAGGACCTGCTTGGTGCTGGGCATCCTCGAGGAAGTGGCCCAAATCCCGAAAGCCCATTTAAATACCCACTTTCCCTTTTCCCCAACTCATAATTCCTCTGGGGGGGAAAAAATTTTCGGGAAAAGAAAAATGCACACGGGGGAGATTGGTAAGGCGTCGACCCCGAGAACAAAATGCCCCGCCCCAAACTCGAAAAATTTTCTCAAGCAGGGGTTTGGTATGCGGGTTGGGAAAACCCCCCCTGGGGCTGCAACAAAACACTGCTTGAGCTTTTCGAAAGCCTCTAAGGCCGCTTCCACACGGCAGTGGACAAATATTTGTCCTGTTTAGCGGCCGTCCCCCGGCCCCGCGGGGGGGGTGGGGGCGGCTTTTCTCCCCCGGGGAGCGGGAGAAACAGCCCTCCCCCATCCCTTGCTGCCAAAATTCGTCGGAAAACCGGGCGGAAGATTGTGCAGTTCAAATTTTTTTGTCGCCCGGTTTCCCCCGGGGACAAAACCCCGGGAAAAAAACCCGTGCGTGTCTTTTCGGCGGGTTTTTTAGGCGGGCTGAAAAACTGCAAAAAGCCCCGAAAAACCAGCCGAAAACCTGCCGTGTGGACATGCCCTAAGGCCTTGGTTGCCATTACGATATTCCCCCTTTTTTTGTCATTTCAGTCAATGGCGGACGGGGAAAGAAAAATTGAATAAATTTACGTTTTATTGGAAAACCCCAAAGAACCGCTGAAGGCTTTCGGGAGGACGGCCGAACCCAATCGAGAATAGCTTGAACCTTTCCGGGGGGATCCATACAGAATGAGTTCGGAGTCAAAATATACCCCAGGAAAAAGGTACCCTTTTAACCCGAAAACCTTTTCCAAGTTTGACAAACAAAGTTTACTTAAAGATTTCAAAATTTGTCGTAGTTTTTAACGTGGGCAACCAATCCTGCAAATAAATTAAGACGCACCCGATAAAACAGCCTACAGGCCCAAGGGAATTGGGGAAAACTCATTTAAAAGGTTCTGGAAGACCGAGGGAGCGTTACACAACCCAAGGGGGCAAAAAAAGGTATTCAAATGGCCTCTGGGTTTTTAAATGCAGTCTTCATTCGTCCCCCTCCTTGTCCGAAAAGGTTTAAACCCCCCCTGGATAAATTTTGGGAAAACCACTTTGCCCCGGGTTTTGATTGAACGGGTTTCGGGAATCAAAGGTGGGTTTGGTTTTTCTTAACTTTCCCTTTAGGGTTTCCCGGGTAATCAAGCAAGGGGGGAGACTCCCTCTTTTTCTTGACAAAAAAGAACCAGCACCCTCGGCGACACAAAAGGCCGGGGGGCCTTTTTTAAAATTTTGAATGACTCTTCATGGAATTTTCCTCTGCCCAGACAGTTTGTAATCCTGCCTTGGAAATTTTACCCAGGCAATAATTAAAGGGCCAACATAGGACCTTGGGGGGGTAATCTTAAATTGGCTCTTAGAAAAAACGCTCCCCAGGTCTCGTAAAGGCAGGAATTTGTAATCTCCGTTTTTCCCGGTGTTGGAAGACTTGTTTAATGCATTGCTTACCCCACCTAATCAATTCTCCAAAATTCCGAAAAACACAGGGTTGTGCTTTAAAACCCGGGGGAAACCCCCTAACATTTTACATCAGGGGGTAAGCCCCCCCTGAAAAAAGGACCACCTCTCATGGCTTTGATCCCACCAGATTCCAAGTGGAGTGCATTTTGGGATTTGCTCTCCCAAAGGGGTGGAATTTTCCCACAACCTCAAAGAATCAGATATGGCCTCCGGGGGAAAGGCCCGCGTTTTAAACGATGGTCCACAAAATTTGGAAAAGCTGATCCCGAATCCCAAAGGCACTCCCCCATCCAGCCCGGGAAAAAAGATAAAAAATCTAACGGGAAAGCAATAGCTTTTTTGACCCCATAGGAAATACCTGTTCACCTGGGTGATCCCCCCGTGATCCCCTGGGGCGGAGTCTTCCGGGGGGTCTCCTTTTGGGGCACTTAGGGATGCGAGTGGCTTTGGTCATGATGGGCCCGCGATGAGGCTCCTGTTGCAGGGGGCCCCCCCCCCCGGGGGGGGGTTTATCTCAATTTTAGGGGCCCCGGGAGGTGACAGAAGGGGCAGGGGAGTAAGGGGGGTTTTCGGAGAAAACGTTTTCTCCGGGGATCTTCCCTAAACCGTCTATCCGGGCTACACCAAAAAGCATAGCCCCATAAAAGTGGCCGGGGGGTTGGTAAGCCACCAACAGTCTTTTTCATGGTCAGCTAAACCCCAATCTGAACTGGCACCTAAGGGGGGGTCATTCCCCCCCCGGGGAACACACCAACGCCGGAACTCCGAAAAATACTCCCCCACTGTTCTCTTGCCCTGCATAGAGGGGGGGTCATCTCAGCCCCGCCTCCCATTGGGGTTTTTCAAAAAGAAACCCCAAGGGGTTTTAAAAAACGGTTTCCCCTGAAGACAACTGGGGTTTAATCAGGGGGTGTGAGGGAAACCCATTCCCCGGGGGGGGGGAAACCCTTGGAGTAGGGGAATAATAAATTTCCCCCCCCGCTGCTCCATTCCTGAGGGTTTTGGGGGAATGGAAGTCAGCGGCATCCCTCCCCTTAAAAACTAAAAAGGCCTTTCTGCCCCCCCGAGAACCCCTCGAGTAACTGAAGGGGGGTTTAACAAAAGGGGAAGTGGGGCCAAAGGACTCCCGACTGGGGGTACCCGGGAGGTTCCTGCGCTGGACTCCCAGTGCCAGATCCTGGGCCACCTGGGAAGCCCCCCGCATCCGCTTACTACTGCAGTCATGGGGGGCAGGGGATGGGGCGAGAAAAGGACCTGTCAAACTGCAATCAGAGGAGGGGAGTGGGGCCCCGCTGCCCCCGCCCATTGTCCCTGCCTATTGGGTGCTGCCCCTTTGGGGGAAACCCAATGGGGGCCCGCCCCTACGCGCTAATGCAGGCCTCAGGAAAAAAATGGCAGACAGTCGGGTCAGTAAACGTTCGGGAACGTATATGCCCCAAAAAAAAGCCCAAAGAATAGTCGAGGGCAAGCCGGATCAAAACCAGTCGGAGCGCATACAAAATCAGGGAATAAACGAGGTCAAGAAACAAGCCGGGGTCAGAAATCCAGGGGAAAACCAACAACAAACAAGAATCAAGGGGGAAAAACCCTTTTAAAGGGAAAGCCTGGGGGAACTGGGGAGGTTTAAAAGGTCTGCCCCACACCGCCCCCGCAGCGATTGGTGCGGGCCCCGGGGCCCCCCGTTTTTTCCTGAGGCTGTCATTCCCGGCTAGGGCAGCGCTCTCCCGGGGGGGTTTGGGCAAAATCAGACTTAACCCTTTCAGGTTCTGCAATTTTGACGGGGGGAAAGGCCGCTCAATGAAGTATCCCGACATCTAGTCATTTAAAAATTTTTTTATACACTCCAGAAATGCATGAACCCTTTTTTAAAATCTGTTTTTTGAATTCCTCATGCAATTTTCCCCTTTGGGAGATTTAGCTTCCCCCCTCTAAAAGTAAAAATCCTTTTTATGTTTTGTAGAAACTTTTTCCTTAAACGTGAGCAGCCCCCTTGTTTTGGGGTACAGCCCTGGGGTTTAAAAAATCTTGGGGGTCTCTTTTTGCCTTTAGTTATTTAAACATATTTTTATGTCCCCCAAAGCCGTTTTTTCTTAAATAAACCCCCCTAATCTTGCAAATTTTGGGGGTATTGCGTCCACCCAGTCCTTTTTATTTTTGTTGCCCCCCTTTGTCCTGTTAAAGCTTACTTTTTTTTCCTGGCATGGTGCCCAAATGTACACAATATTCCTGTGTGGTCCCCGACCCCAAAGACTTGTTTTGGGGAATAAGTTCTTAAATGTGAATCATCCCCCTTTTAAACACCCCCTGACCCTATTTGCCTTGGCACTGCTGCCCACACTGGGTGCTACAATTTAATTTACGCCCCCCAGGGTTCCCCAAGTCCTTTTCCCTCATTTTTACCCAGCGATTTTCCCTTTAAAAAATTAAAAAAATTAATGGATTTTTCCTCCCCATGTCTAACCTTAATTACTTGTTAAAAAATCATTGCCATTTCTCTGACCCAGCCTCCAACCTTCCAGATCCTTTTGAATAAAATTATCCTCTATTTTTTTTGATTACTTTACAGAGCTTGTACATTGAAAGATCGATATTCTTTGGAATCCATGTGTAAGCATTAATGAAAATTTAAAGAGGAAGGGGCCCCAAAACTGAGCCCTGGGTACCCCACTAGAACAGGACCAATCTGATTGTACCTCCCTTGACTTTGCCGGAGATCAAAACACACCCGGATATGAACCTGTTATTGTCCTGTTTCTAAGGTCTTTGTCCCCATCAGTTTCGGTTACGATTTTTAAAAGAAAAACAAGATTCAGTGTTATCCGCCCCCGGATGTCTGGCACAAAAGACTCATTTCCCGAAATTTTCGGGGGCCTATTGTCCCCTTTATGTGGGGCCTATGAAAGCCTGCCACCTTGGGCCCGGGGAAAGGTTTTCCCCAAAATCGCCCCCCTGGTTAAATTTGCCCTCTGCCAAAACCGGGGCCCCGTGGGCTCACATCTCCAGGATTTTATGACCCGGGTCTGCCTTCTGGGGCAAATGTTATTTGGGTGAAGTTGATCGTTTTTGTAAGTTTCCATTTATTCCGTAAAAAGGTTACCGCTTTCCCCCGAGTCCTCGCCCTCCCCTGCATGGGGTTCCCCGGGGTAGTTTAATGGGGGCCCCTTTGGGGATTGAAAACTTCCATTGGGAGGGGTCCCCCGTTTTGAACTTTTCCATGGTCTGGTGTCTCCCGGGTTTTTGGGGGTGAGGATTCCCCCTTTCCCCTTTCCCTTTTTCTTCCTTTCTTTTTCCCCCCCGTTTTAAATTATTGGGGTTTTAGGGGCCCATGGTTAAACAATGTCTGATATTGTCCAGGAGTGGGGGGCTGGTTGGGTCCGCCCCTCGGGTTGGGGGCGTATTACGTTTGTATTTGACCTGTCATTATGGGCGTAGTGTTGAAGGGCCCACCTATGTTTGTTTTCTTATCACTGGGTCCCTCGACTTAAAGTGTGCCTTTGTTTTATCTTTTCGTGCTGTTTTTTTATTGTTTAGTATAAAATTTTTCCAAAAAAACCTATTATAAGAAAACGTTACCGCGTCCAAAAAGCTTGCAAAAAAAAAAAACCT